>JAOVVB010169651.1:0-11461 GCA_028570985.1 Heterobranchus longifilis | reverse complement strand
TCCTACCCTTCCCCAACCTCGACCCAAGAGAGGAAACGAGAGAGAGAGAGACAGCGGAGAAGAGAGCGGGAGATGGAGGGGAGGGAGGGAATCCACACAAACCATCTCACGTCTCAGCAAGAGCTACCTGCTTTACATATGAAACACACCTTTCTCCCTTTAATTCCCATGAAATCGCGCAGGGAGCGGTTATTGCAAAAGGGGAGGAAGTGATGTGGAACGGCTAGAGGGGCCATTACAGAGAATCCCTCATTACACCCTGGTCACAGCTTTGGAGTATTACCCCTGTGAAAACACACTCTCACCCCAGAGAGGGGATAAGTCAAAGAGAGTAGATTGTCTCATCTTATTTCTTCTCTTTGTGCATGGTCTCTAGACAGGTATGGCAGGGTTAAACTTGTCAACATATGCAGCGTTAGCTCACTGTAGAAGCAACAGACAGGCTGGTTTAGATCTCTCTGTAAGTGAGTCTAAAGAATTGTCTGTTGCATCTTTATATTCCTGTCTTTGATTGGAATGGAGATGGATCCTCACAACACATCTTGGTCTGTGATAAATCAATCAATTAATCAACCCACCTGCTTTTATAGGGGTAGCTCATTTGCAGCAACAGTGTCTAAACCACTGAAGAAGACTACTGAAGCCTGATGAGGAGAAAAAAGGAGACTACCTTAAGGCGTCTTCTTGCATTGCAGAGTAATAGGAGTTGTTTGGCAAAACATCAGAGAGGAAAAACATCCTGACTCATCCATCAGCTGCATGCGGATCCATTAAGCCAAGTTTCTCCATTCATTAGGAGATGCAGTTTACAGTTGAGACAGTTTGCAGGAATATATTTAGGAAAAAAAAACTTGAAAATACACAAGCAACACAACAAGTGAGAAAAACAGCTACCACACTGATATAAACAGATATAAACTATAAACTATAGTATAGCCATGGCTCTATATGGATGGCAATGTAGGTCCATCTGTCGGTCCACGACTTTAGCCAAGACTGAAATAACAACTGTTGAATGGATTGTCATGACATTTTGTACAGACGTTCACAGTGCCCAGAGGATGAATCCTCTTGATTTTGGTGATCCTCTGACTTTTCCTCTAGCGCCACCATGAGGTTGATTTTTATGGTTTTGAGTAAAATGTCTCAACATCTATTGGATGGATTGCCATGAAATTTGGTAGAGATACCCATTAGCAGCAGCAGATAATTGTGGATGGGGGAGCTTAATTATTAATAGCAGGTGCTAAACACTTTGTCCTGGAAAACAAATTACTAAATGTGATAACAATAAATAATAAGTGTGTTTTTTTACTATCATGCACCGATACAATGAGGGTCTGATGTTTTTCTTCTGAGGTTCTTCTTACTGTACAGACAGCACTACAACTACACAACACTTAGAACAACACAACACTGTGCAGCCATGCACAGTTACAGACAGCAAATCACTTTTTCTATGTCAGAAGTAGGGGTGTAACGATCCATCAATCTGGATCGATGTATCATTGATGCAAAGTGAAAACATCAATACCATCATCATCAATAAGATGCGCCTTTATTTTGAAATTCCCATGAGAGTACTTTAATTATGTATTTTTATTGAAAGGTCATCAAGGCCTCTTTAAGTTAACTGATAAAAACAGTTGCACTTAAACATGAGAACTGTGGCACTTTATAGTTAACAACAAGAGTCTATTTTTATTCTTTTTAATAACAAGAATAGATTGCTTTTCACTTAAATGTATGTAAGAGCTCAGCAATAAAATAGTCAAATCATATTTGAGTTGCTTCTTGTGAGTTGATATAAATGTAACTGATTGTGTTAAAATGGGCATATGATATGGACACCTCATATCAATCGCAGGCCCCAGAATTGGAAATCCTATCGGAGCAGATTTTGTGATATCGTATCGCTTTTCAAAGAATTGATATAATATCAAATTAAACTTGTGATTTACACCCCTAGTCACACACAAAATATTTCCAAATGCATTATGGAACACAAAACGATATGTTAGACCCACAACATGAATACTGCACCATCAACAAATCTATGTACTATAAAAAAACAAAACAATACTGACAAGAATGCACAGTGGGCTGTGCTGAACTGCAAAACCAATGGTCAAAAATATATGGGACATGAGCTGGTATACACATTAATGATGACAGCCAATACACAAACTGTGCAAACAATAAAACGAAAGTCCTTAGTTGACAGCTAAGAGTCCATTTAAAGAAGTAATGTTGTGTAGCCCACTCACCGGTCACAGAAGAACACTGCCACAGTCATGGAGCTGTTAGCCAGCAGAGCCAGGTTGTTGGTTCTCAGGTATCTTTAGCCGATGTAGGCACTTTCAATATGGCGCTTCGCCAGGTGAAGTTCAGCAGACAGATTATCGTCACTTACTCCACAATATTGAGACATTTTTCTGGACCACAGTCAACTTCCACCGTCGCTCGTTTTAACGGAACAACAAATTCCTCTATAACATAAGACACACCGACAGCGCATAAACTTCTCTTTTAACTCTCGGCTAACGTATTGTTTAGCTAATTAATCCAAACGTCTCTCTCTGTCACGTGAGCTTTCAGCAACCAATCAAAAGGCGGAGTCAGCTGAGGTCGATTTTGTGCGACATTACAACAATTATTTATAGTTCGCTATGAATTAACCTCGTTAGATTGACTTTCATACAAATGTCTGATTTAAATATTCATTTAATTAAAAATAAATTCTGTCAATAGCTTTAGTGATCTAGCACCATCACATTTTCAATTTATCCAATACTTTGATTTATGACCAAATACCTGCAAAATGAATAACATTCCCATCATCTTCAGCTGTAATTTGTGTTTAGTGATAATTAGCAAATATTATCATACTAAGTTACACACCTAAAATCACCTTTTCCTTTTCCGAAATGTAGTATTTATGAACTAAACTTGTATATCTCGGACACATTTGATGTACATCTCATTGTGATATATAATGAAATTTGACACCATATGAGTATATTGTAATAATATATATCATAGTAATATTATATTAAATATTGATGTGGTGTAAGTTTTAAATTAATATGATGGTCCTTTGCTTTATGATGATCAGACTGGAGTTCATAGATTATCCAGAGTTTTTATTTACAGCTACATCATCGTTTTCTCCACAATGCAATGCTGTGTCATTATGAAGATTAACCATCAAGCCATGTGGGTGTTAGTGCTGCTTCATGGATATTTAAGCAGCATATTGGTGCAAATTCATATTTAATTTTACTTTATGATCATCAATATTTGATAAGACATGATTCGGGACAGTTTCTTGTGAAATATATCAGTTATCTGTGTGTTCTTTCTCCATGAAGTAATCTACTTCTTAATCCTTTCAATAAAAAAAAAGCAATAAAAAAGAACAAAGAGGAACCAAATAGAAAATCTATTAAGACTTTAATTTTCTTAATGCTTTTAAATACATTTTTTGATATCTTTTGCATGAATAAGTTACATAATAAATAAAAGCAAACACATTTAATTTTCTCTTCACAATAAGGCATTTATAGCAGCAGAAGTGGCCAACAGAGTCTGAAACACCCGAGTGTTTCCAGTTGATGTCTGTCCTATATCTAGCTTCTAGATCAGGACAGATTTCAAACCCAGTTTCAAACAGAAGTATTTAGTAAAAACCTGGGAAACTGTCTCAGGGGTGTTCCAGGAACCTCTGCACCAGTGTTCGGAAATTGAATAAGAAACAAGGAAAACACTGGTGTCGGCCCTAAAGCATTGGAAGTCACAGGAGGTAGCATCTTACTCTCCTGCCAATCAATGTTCTTTTCTTTTTTTTATTCATGCAGCAGGCAATGTTTATTGATCGCTATGATTATCATAGCGATCCATCCACATTCAGCTGCATTTTTCATAGTCTCTGTAGTGAAAGCTGTACAAGAATTGCTTCAACATAAAGCTGTGTGTTGAAGGTTTGCCTGTGCACAGATATCTTCTCCCAATAATTTACCGAGGTTGTCTTGCTTAGTAAGACACCGGTTTATCATCAGAGCAAGGAACTGGCCGGCAGCAACACTGAAACGTTTGCGTACAAAAAACATGACATGATGACCTCAGATCTGCCACTTTATGTGCCCTTTACACAAATCATATTGCACTCAGCACTTAACCTTTATTTTAACACAATACTTTGGAGACTGAGGATGGTAGAAAACTGTTTTTTTTTTGTTGTTTTTGTCTTCCAGAAGGAAGTCCAGTTAGTTATCAAATAATACAAAATGTTCCAGATATGAATGAGCCAATCAGAGCTCTCCAGAATGATTGATGGGACATGCAGCCAATTAAGGGGCAGAATATAACTTCATGTAGATCTTGTATCTAAATTACATTACGTACGGCAGAGGTTAATGGCAGCTAACCTCTGTCAGATTTTTTTTCATTAACGTCATTATGTTAAGTGGGGTTGAGAATGGACATAACTCACTGAAAGTGTATTATGCAAACAAATAATGTGCCCCGTTTCTGCACGACCAGTAAATCACGTAGAATATAAAAGCAAGATCTCCGTCACCATTAAGAAAATGTGCATTATTTACTGTGTCAGCAGTCAACTGACAAAGCTCACCTCTGGTCATGTTACATATTCTCTATTATTTTGTGCTAATTCTACAGTGCATTTTTCTCTGAATACAAATGGTCGTTTCGTATATTGAAATGTACAGGAAAGATTGAACAAAGTCAAATAATACATGTGTGGAATTCATTTACACTAAGTGAACAGGTGTGGCCTCGGTGTTGGGTTATAAATTGTGCTAAATCTGGCTTTGCTAGTAGCAGGGTAAGCACCGTGCAGCGGGGCCAGACACTGTTGGGGGTTAATCAGGGAACAAAATGACCACCTGTTTTTGCAAAGCGATGAGGAAACTCTCACTTGTCTGATTGGAGCATTTGTATGGGGCCTATTTTTGGGGTGGTTGCCTGATTGCTCTCCTGGAGAACGGTGACTTGAACACGGTAATGTGGCTGTTCTGATGATTACACTGGATAACTACACTGGAGTTACTGCCCGCTGGCAATGAGCCTACAATGAAATGTCTGGTCTGAAATGTGGACACAGAAATCCACGGCTTTTTTTTTTCCTCTGTGTCTTCCGCACGTCTCCTCCCACAGTTCAATCGTACCACACGCGCTCGCACACAAAACAGGCACACTTAATTGTAAGCAAACAAATAACGACAAGTGCATTTGGCATTAATGCTAATACATGTACATGGAAGCAGTTGGGTGTTGACACGTACTAAACAGAAGCAGCCTTGTGTGCTCAGTCACACACAGTCAGACATATTGAACACACACATACTTAACACGCGAGCTTCTGCGCACACTTGCGCGCACGCACGCACGCACGAGCACGCACACACACACACGCTGCTTGTTTGCAGCTTCTGCCAGCTTTCTCCCTCTGCATGCCGACTGTGTGTCTGGCACCGAGGTTAAGGTCTGGAGCCACACACAAGCTGTGTGCTCTGTCTGGCTTTTACACACTCTAAATGGGCTTTATGAATGGCTAGGACTCAATGACTGAGTCAACACCAGGGGCCACACTCAACCCAATCCGACAACGGGTTTTGGAGATAAGTCAGAAACAACATTCTCCCAGCGCAGCCCGCACGCATGTTCAAATTAATATGCCACCAGGTTTTCTTTTGTTTTGCACTGCAAACATTGTGCTGTGGAGTGTGTCAATCCACAGATGTGTTGCTTGTTTGCCATTTCTGGCTGAGCCCAAGTGTTTTTAAACAGCGCTCTGCAGTGTCTGTGTGTGTGCGTGTGTTTGTGCTCTTGTTGCCCCATCAAAGCTATGTTTAATCTGTTCGCTGCAACGAATCCAGCTCTCGACATTGCGTGGAGCCAGTGACTCTGACAGCCTTTCAATGACGGATGGAGGCCGCTATTCGCAATCTTGTGCCCTCAGTGGGATGCATGTTTGCCCCATTCATGACCATCAAAACACCTACTGTACATACAAACACATACGCGCACACAAATCGTCATGAGACGCAACACTCGACTGACATTCAGATCTGAATCCAGACCGGTGTTGTGCAAGTTGCTGAAAAATAAGCATTTACAGTTACTAGTTACCGCCAAAAGTAGTGGAATTACAGTAACTCCCACTGATCCAACTCTGACTCAACAAAAGGAGCTGTCAGCGGAGTAAGGGGGTGGAGGCCAGACGTCAGGGTTTCAAGCCAGTCAGCAGCGTCAAACGATGTCGGCGCCCGTCGTTTCCGTGACTTCCCAGAGGACGGCAGAGGGGAGGTGCAGATGAGGGGCGGGGGAGGAGCAGGGATGACCTGGCAGGGGTTTATTACAGCGGGAGACGGAGGGAGCTCCAGCAAGAGAGAGGAGCAAAGAGGGGAGGGCAGGAAGCTGTCATCCTTGTGCTGCTGGGAGCCCTGGGACTGATCGGAGTGAGGAGGAGGCGGCGAAGGGTCGGAGACTGAGTGGGGAGGGGATTTATGATCGCAGACGTTGAGAGAGCCTGGAAGAGAGGTAGTAAAAAGGATTAGACACTTAAAGAAATACGAGTGCCATTTAACTTGCATTCTTTATTAACTATGGGATACTTACCAACACAAGTCATGGGCTCATCCAGAATGTCATCGATGGACTGCCGAGGGTCCATCTGCGGTCAAAAGAAACACTTAAATCCCGACTGTGCAAGTGATGGTGATCTCTTCCTGTTCATCTACAGCAGTGATTCCCAACCTGGGGGTCCCGACCCTTACTAGGGGTCGCCACAGGGTGTCGCAAGGCCTTCTTGATTTCAAGGGGTGTAAGACTATTACTATTTTTAAAAATATATACAGTTGGCCTAATTCAATTCAAAACATGTTACTTGCCCCCGGGGAGCAATTTGCACAAGTTTACACAACATAGGAACATTTAAATACTACAAAAAAAAGCAAGGATAAACTGCACACACTAATGCAAAAATAGCTGTATACAATCAGCATTTCATTAATTTCTGTGAATGGAACTGTTACTTTTGGTATTATTGTTATTGTAATATTAAGTTTGGATTATTATTTAAGATATAAACCCTCATATAATAGAAAGTTCCTAAAAAATAAACTTATCTCTGATGCAATATTCACAGGAAATAATCTGCTGAAAATTCATCCAAATGTCTCGTTTTACACAAACTTCCTGCACTTACTGCGTTCACTATTTGGGTTCAGTTTATCAGTTGTTGTGCATTGAATATAATATGAAATATCCATAAAATATGTCACTTAGTCAGGGGTCGTCAGATTACTCAATGATAGAAAAGGGAACCAGTGATCTACAGACTCTAACCTGTGCTTTCTGGATAGCCTCCTGTAGTTCTTCCTCCAAGCTGCGAACACCAGGCAAGCTCTGAACTGGACTTGCTGTAATCTGCACTGGCAGCTCAAAATCCTGGCCAATCACATCACACGGTTGGCAGCAAAACACCTGATTAGAAAGCAGGGGTAAATTAGTTGACAGATGGGATGATGAGAGAATGCTCACGTTTGGCCAGTTTTCTAGATTGAAGGCTATGTAGCGTGTCCTTGAAAAGCGATTATGCAAGATATGTGTGTATTGATTTGTGTGTTTACCTGTGTAAACAACACCTCTGTCTGTGCATCCGTTTCTGGCTTCCCTCTGGAGCATCCGGGATCCTGTTGCAGGAACGGATGAAGGGATCCTCCACAAGACTGGAGGAATAATTTTTTTTTTTTAAACACATGAATGATTGTAGTTCTGGAAAGCAGTCATCCTTGTTATTGTAGACCTGGGGTGGCAAAACGTTTTTCAAATGGCCGGTGGTAAATTTAAAAAATATATATGTGTACTTGTTGTTATTTTGTACCCACAGTTTTATTTTGCACTGTTTTTTCAACACTTTTATTTTGAAATCTAGTGGAATTGTTTCTGTTATAGCCCCTTGGCACAGAAACCAATATTTTACCATTTTTGCTTTACATATAGCATTATAATATCTTAAGTGGGCGCTTAGGTCATGCACTGTATTAGAGTTTAAAAGTGTTGAATTCATTTAAATTAAATGTAAGAGCAAATACAGAAAACATTTTGTAATATGTGGGCATGCCAATAAACTACTGTAATGTCAAACATTAAGCTGTTTAGTAGTGTTGCGTAGTTATTTTGATAGAAAATAAATGTTCTATTGCGTATGTGGTTTTCTGGTCTAGAAACACTGATGTTCTTGCAGTGTAACTGGTTGAAAACTATGCATTTACTATAGTTTGGCCTCATATTTTTCTGTATATGGCCCACGATCAAAAACGTTTGTCCACCCCTGTTACGGACTAAAAGATCCAAGGCTGTCTTTGCTCCCCTCGTTGCCGGTGTTAGTGGAGCGGTCCCTGGGCCTGCTCCGTAACCGCTCCCTCATCTCCAGCTCCACGCTCAGCTCCTGCTGCTGTTGCTGCTGCTGCTCGGTCTCCGTTCTCCACGGAGTCCCGCACTGCAGCGGCGAGGAAGACGACATGGGTAGACTGGGACTTGGAGTTCCTGAGGCGGTGCTGGCGGGAGCCAGGAAGACAGTGTTGGAAAGACACTGTTCAGCAGCCAAACTGACTGACGCAGCATTCGAGAAACAATTCGGCACGTTGTTCAGAACTCCGTTTTGAGCGTCACTGAGAATCACATTCGGAACCCCCCGGTCCGGGATGTACATCTGTTGGTTGGGGCTGCTGCTGGGGGAGTCTTGTCCGGAGCTGGAGTTTGAGCCGGGGCTCTGGCTGAGTGGCAGCGGGGGGCAGGGGGCGAGGGGCTCCAGGCTGGTACCCAGCTGGCAGAGGGGAGCAGGGGTGAGGCAGGAGTGGGGAAGCTGGAACGGGCGAAGGCGCTGCAACAGTGCAGGCTTGGTGCCGGAGACGGGGAGGCCGCGCTTACGCAACTGCTGCCGCAACTCTGACACCTGCAGAGACGGTGGAGGGACACTTAAAGAGTTTGTCTTCAGAAAATTGTAAATAACAGTTACCGTTATTTCAGTGCTTTTAATGCTTTTCTTACCGTTAGATCGACGAGATTGGCAGGGAGAAGCTCAGGCTTGGACGCGAGGTTTGTGTCTGTCGGGGTGTGGTTCGTTGTGGCGGGAACAGGATGGGGGTTCAGGGGCATGGCTCCAGAGGACTTCACAAGATCACTGTGATCTCCACTGGAGGAATGACAGAAGCATTAACTGTCTGAGGACGAGTATCTCATTGATAAAGCAGAGGTCAATTTAGATTACCTGACACTGTAACAACAGCACTTACATGTACATTTACTCAAGTACTTGTACTTTACTTGTGTTTTAATTTCATGCTGCTTTCTACTAATATTTTACTAGATTTCAGAGGAAAATATTGTACTTTGACTCCACTTCATTTATTTGATAGTAAAGTCACTAGTTAGATGAAGATTTAAAAAATGTATAACGAGTATATGAAATACAATGCATTGCATTGTTATACAGTATAATTCACTGTATAACAATGCAATGCATTGCATTTCATATAACCACCCAACAGTATATAAAAAAAAGCTCTATTGCAGCCACCTGCAACATTAAAATGCATCATGCATGTTACTGTATCAATAATGATAATATTCTAATGTATAATAAACCCATCTGGCTGCATAGTGAGTGTTTTTACTTTTATACTATATAAGTAAAGTGTCTTGACTATACTTACATACTTTTACTTACTCTAAGTAAGATTTTGCAGGACTTTTATTTGTAGCAACATTTTGTTTTATTGTGGTATTAGTACTTTTACTGATCAACAGCAATCTGTTGCATACCTGGGCACAACAGTGAGCTGTTGTTGTGGTTGTAGCTGTTGTTGTTGTTGTTGTTGTTGTTGTGGTTGTAGCTGTTGCTGCTGCTGCTGCTGCTGTTGTTGTTGCTGTTGTTGTTGTTGTTGTTGCTGCTGCTGGTTCTGGAGGATTTGCAGCTGGAGGAAGACCTGCTGCTGCTTCAGGAGATGGGAGTAGGCTGGGTCTAAAGACTGGGTAGGAGTAGGGCTCTTCTGTTTGGCTCCTGCTGGAAATAAACAAAACTAAATTCAAACACCTCGCCACAAGAGCAAGCTTTGATTGGACGGATGAAAAGGATTTAGTTTGAGTAAATGTAGGAAAGTAAAGCAATATATTGGTACCTCCAGTCCCAGACCCTCCTCTCTGGTCTGGAGGAATGTACTGGTGATATTTGAGTTTCCTCATTTTGGGTTTGGTGTCCCGCGGTTTCCGTGGGCGGGGGAGATGGTTGAAGTTGAGGGAGGGGGGCAGGGAGGAGGAGCAGGTGGGGCTGGGAGGCCGAGCTGTCTGTAGAGACACACGTTACCCATAATTCAACTGTTAGCATACTGTGGTTCCAGTGAGTAATTTCAAGAGACGCGTATAAAATATCAGAGACAAAATGTCAAGTCATTTCACACTGTTTGACAGTATTTGCCCCATGTCAAGGTTAAACTCTTCCATGAAATGTACAAATGCCTCACATATCTCCAGATGACAGCGTGTGCCGGTTGTGACATACAACCATGCTGCTTGTGTGTGAATGCGTTAACCTACAGGGCAAATACTGAGCTCCCCCAGAAGTGCAAATTGACAGTAATGAATGCAGAGCAGCTTACAGCAGAGCATTGTGTTTGATGAAACAGATGAGTGACCATCCTGTTAGGTTGAAGACCTCTATAATTTTATCTTTTATGCTGTATACCTGCTGTGAATACATGCCACCGGAGCACACGCACGCACGCACGCTCTAAATGTTGTTGCATTTATTTGTATTCTCGACATTACACGTGTGTTTCTGAGGAGTCATGAAAATATTCAAAACAGAAAGAGACCCTTATGAAATTTAAATGAGCCACAAAATGAAAACCAAAGTCAAAGCACTGGGAGAGGTTTTATGTGACAGCATTTAGCATGCACTAACCTCACATTACCTTTGGCAGCAGGGGTGTGGTCTGAGAGGTCAGATACATCCCATTTGGTCTCCCAGTTGTTGCCATGGAGTTCGATTCACTCAGTGTTACACTCATAGGTTGCCTGATGCCCTCGGTTGCCGGGAGCAACGCCAAACCAGACTGAAAGCAGAATATCAGATGATCAGAGTTGACATGTGAGACTATTTATAAAGTCAGAAGTCTGTTAATATTCACATTAAAGTGTTTATCAGAGGTTAGTGGTGGGAATTACTTCCTTGTAGTTTTAAAAGGGGACGTATCATGAAAAACTCACTTTTGTGCTTGTGCACGTACATTTGGGAACAACCTTTGCAAAGGTGCGTCATATTTTTCTAGAGACGGAGTGTTTGAGACAGGGTGAATCCAGGTATATTCAGACAGACAGCATGAGAAAAATAACGTGAAGATTAAAGCGTGTAAACATGTTCTATTAGAAACCT
>JAOVVB010169643.1:0-11461 GCA_028570985.1 Heterobranchus longifilis | reverse complement strand
GGGGTCATGGATGTACCCATTTTCTATCATTGAGTAAACTGATGACCCCTGACTAAGTGACATATTTCATATTATATTCAATGCACAACAATAGCAGTACAGAACAACCGATAAACTGTACAATTAACCCAAATAGTGAACGCAATAACTGCATGAAGTTTGTGTAAAATGAGTGATTTGGATGAATTTTGAGCCGATTATTTCCTGTGAATATTACATTTGAGTTGAGTTTTCCTGTTATTTTTAGGAACTTTTAATACAATTCTCTGTATTAATTATGTTTTTTACACTTAATACTTAGGGTTCTCACTAAAAGGGTTCTTTTTAGACAAATGCATAATCCAAACAAAATAACAAAATAACAATTTCATTCAGTTTTCTTCACAGAAATGAATGAAATTAAATCAAAAGGGCCTCGCGACCTTCCCGTGAAGCTTTGGCGACCCCTAGTGGGGGTCGGGACCCCAGGTTGGGAACAAGCGTATGTGTAAATCTGTCTTCGGGAGAAGGAGCAGTGGGAGGGGTGTATATGTTCGGGTGTTGAGTTCAAATATCAACAATCTTTCTCCAGAACTGCAGACTACACCTTTAACCAAACAAAGAAATGCTCTCTATTCTTCAGATCTGTCCGGTCTGTGGTGATTGCCCACGGTTACTTACCTGTGTGCGAGCACAGCAAAGGTGCGGTCTTTCTGGATGACGCTCCGCATCATGCTGACCTCCTGCGGCCTGAAGAGCTGCAGAGGCAGCGTCTGCCCCGGAACCAGCATCACAGCCGTGTGCGGCAGCACAGGGATGGTCTGACAGCTGTCGTCATCGTGGACTGTACGGCCGTGAAACTCCTCCATGTCTGAACCCAGGTACTGCCAACACAGAGTCACGGTCAAGATCATGGAAAACTTTATTGTCCCCGAGGGGCAATTTGTTGTACAGCCAGCAGTACCACACACAACCATCAGCCAAAACAATAAATCCAACAAAACACATTGGGTATTGAAAACAATAAATAAAACATAGCATACAACATAATATTACTGTGCATTGTTTAAAAGACCAATGGCAGTCAGAACAAAATAATCCCTAAGCCTATTGGTCCTGCAGGTAGGCAGACTGTATCTGCGCCTGCAGCCAGACGGAAGCAACTACAGCTGCACGATACGAGGAAAACATGCGATAATGTTGTTGAATATTTTGCGATAACGATATTACTTGCGATAAGTCATATCAGTTCTGTCTTTCTGCTGCTTTCAGTATTCTGCTAAAATACAACAAATTGCTTGTCGAATTAAAAAAAATAATTATTTCTGACATCATATTGAACTAACTGAACATTGAACATCTACACAAAAGGCACCATTTAAAAAAAGAAAGATAGTTACATTTTAAAGAGCAGTTTTCTACCTCTTTCAACTAACTCAAAAAAGTGTCTTTCGCGATGTGTTTATTGAGCAAGTTGATATTGTGATGACGATTAAAAAAAACTATATTTGATGACTTTAGACTCGACTTGACAAAATAAAAAAAGACTCGACTTGGACTTTAATGCCAATGACTTGTGACTTCACTTGGACTTGGGCCTTATGACTTGAAAATACTTGATACCTTCCCCCAAGCCCAAAGATTTAAAAGTGTGTTATTTTAAAAGTGTGCCA
The DNA here is from genome assembly GCA_028570985.1 of Heterobranchus longifilis. Taxonomy (NCBI): domain Eukaryota; kingdom Metazoa; phylum Chordata; class Actinopteri; order Siluriformes; family Clariidae; genus Heterobranchus; species Heterobranchus longifilis. The sequence continues at coordinate 9,809 of JAOVVB010169643.1, read as the reverse complement.
TTAATCAGTTAATTTCTATTTCTTGAATCAACCAATGTTAAGGCTATTCGTTCCCAGTAAGTCGACCCAGATCCACTTTGTTTGAACAAATCTGACAGAATCCAGTCAAGTTGCAGGAGAGAACTACGAGGAACTAACCTTACGTTACTGAGCAGCAGTTGGAAAAAATGATGACACGGTGGTCAGTCGCACTTGTTTTAACAAATAAATACACATTTTAAAAACCATTCATGATTTTTTAAATTGAAATATCTTATTACTCTGTTGTTAAAATGGCATTACATTTGGTGAAGAGTGTTTGAGTAAAATTCAAGCACTTTTCAAGCACTTTTAAGGTATCTTAACCAAAACTTTCCAGACTCCCAAAGCCTTTATCATCACATCTAAATTGTTACAATAAATGCAACTGCAAAAAAATAAAGTTTACAGAATTCCTTTATACCCACATATATATTGTCACCTTGTTTATTTGACCAGATGTTCATATTAAGTTAATAATATTATTATAATAATATATATTATATATATTATTACAATAATAAGATAACATAAAATAAATTACAACTTTATTAATCCCAAAGGAAATTGTTGATATTAACTTTGATTGTATGTTTGTCCCGTGTGAGATGCCAGAAGACTAGGGCTGCCCCGTCTTGAGTCGATTAATCGAAAAAACAAAAAAATGTGATCTTAGTCAACTAAGATTTCTTTAGTTGATTAGCCATTTTTTATGCTTTTTCATGCTGAAGGACTCATTTCCAAGAAACTTATGAGCACATCTCTGCTTTGAGGAGAAACTCAGTTTTACAGATCTGTCGATTAAATCAACAAATCGATTAGTCGACAAAATCGTATGAGTGTTTGTCGACTAAGAATTAATTAATCGAGGACAGCCCTACAGGAGACAACAAACAAATATGACAACCAGATCATTTCATTTCAAATATTAAAAGATTTTTGTTTACATGAGTAATTCTGTCGATTAAACACCAGATTAAGTTGATAGCCAAACATTTCTGAAGGACTATATTCAATTTCAAGCATATTCCTGATCTTGAAAACATAAAAAGAAAAAAACTTTCAAGACTTTGTACAAACCCTGACTATGACTTGTTTAGGACTCGAAACTCAAAGTTTAGGACTTGAAACTTACTTGTGACTTGCAAAAAAATGACTTCTCCCCACCTCTGCATTATACTATAACTATACAGCTCTCTGACAGATTAAAAAAAGCACACTGGGGAGCTAAAATTACACATGTAACGTTATGATAGTAAACATGCAGAGAGCCATTACAGTATGAGCAGAAAGTAAGCATCACTCACAGCATGTGATGTGGGGAGACTGGGGTCAAAGGTGATGAGGGTGGGCTTCTCTGCCTCCTCACTGTCTCGGTCTTCAGTCTCCATGTCGTCCTCCTCCTCCTCTTCCTCGTTGTCTGTCATGGCACAGCAAGCACACAGGCTTTTATTGTTTCCTAACCAAACTAAAGCTGCAACTTTGTCATCATAACGAGTCCCTCCGATGGTAAAAACGAAAGCAGAGGTTGATAAAATGTGTCAGAGAGGATGTGATGTCTGACAGTGGCCTGTTGTGAAGTGTTAGCTAGCTAGCTGTTAGCAGGACGAAGAGATAAACGTCTTTCTGGTGAAACATCGAGCAGACTAAAACACACTCTGTGCGTTTAACTGTTACCTGGTAAAAGCTGTAACTGGTTCCCCATGTTGTCGTTAATGTCTTCACCTCCACCCCTCTCGTCAGCCATATCCTTGTGTTTACAATCCTGACTCTTCTTCTTCTACGGTTTATTCAGTGTGCAGCACCAGGCCGGATCACGCGCGCCCCCTCGCGACGTGTCACGACTCGAAACTGCAGATTAAAATAAGCCACTGAGATGTCTCTGGTGGTTACAAATTGATTCATGAAAACACAGCCGAATTTCTACACATTTCGCAAGGAGCGGTGACATCATTTCTTATCACTGAAATTAATGAAAATTAAGAATGCTTTGAAGTTCTGTAATTTAATAGAATAACTAAAACTTGCAGGGAATAAAACCAAAATGATTTATTTATTTATATATCATTTGATTTGCTTTATTTACCCTCTTTGGTTCTCTATGCATTTGTTTTATTAGGCTTTAAAACTGTACCATGCTTTTTATGTTTGTAAACTGTTTACATGTTTCAATAAAGGGAAAACAATTCTCTGGTTACCATTTTCTCTGTCATGCTCAACTTATATACTAATACTTAATACTTACATACTTTATACTTAATACTAATACTAATAATACTAATAATTAAACTTTTGTTGTACTCCATGTTTTCCCCTCCTGTATTGACTCTTCAAGTATTCAGATCCTTTACTTAAGTATAAATACTAATACTACATTGTAAAATACTCTGTCCTGCATTGAAAATGTTATTTAAGTATTATCAACTTTAAATATTAAAAGTTAAAAGTACTCATTATGCAGTGGCTCCATTCATTCACCTTGTGTTAAAATATTTTACTATTCTGTTTTCATCACTAACAAATACATGTACTATCGGTCAATGTGGAGCCAATTTTAAGATACTTTGTGTACCACTGTGTAGACCCGTAATACAACAGTGCATCATATAAAGGGTTTTAAACATTTGTGTCACTCAGGACCTTTCCTTGAGACAAATGGGGTTGTGTTACTACCGTTGTTTAAAATGAGCTTATACATGTGATGTTTCTGTTCTTCAGCCTAAGGGAAAGTTGAGGTCGAGTGCACAACCTGCAAAAGCAACAACCAAGTCATCTGTTGTGGCTCCAAGTAGAGCAACAGTACTGACGTTTGCTGTCCAGTGATGCGTTGCTGAAGTCTGCTTCAGAGCAAAATGAGTCAGTCACCCGAGCAAGGAACTTCTTCAATTTATTTTCTGTTAGATGAGGAAATTGCTCATATAATTGAGGGAGTTGGATTTAGGACCACAATTAATTGCAATTATCACATGCCAAATAAATACACAGTGCAGTAATCCAGCACATTGAAATGTAATAACACTTAGTAACTGGTTAAGGCATAATCTGCTCTTTGTATTTAGTTAATGATTTTAGAGGACCAATGGTCATTTAAATTTATACTTAGATCCAGATCATCTGCAGGCAATGGCAGTCTACAGTCCAAATGCATGAAGTAGTTTTGCTGTATAAAGCTCCATTTAGAGTTCACATTTACTCCATCCACCCTTAAGTGATGACTGACACCAGTAGAAAACCAGAGAGCTATGTAGTTTATACAAGAGGCTGAAACGTATGGTAAATTTAAACAGTGTTCATTTATTGTTCAATACACCACCACATGACAGTTGTTGGTAAACAAGATGTATTATGGTCCGTGAACAAAGCAGCTGTAGTTCCGATGTCAAGAGATCGTCCAGTGTCTTTGCCTCGTCCAGTCAGACATTCACATCAGGCTCCATGAGACACAGTCATCTGAAATCAGGCGTAGACCTTTTGTTCCACTGATAGAGGCTCCACTTCCGCCACATGCGTCAGTCATTGGAGAGGCGCCGACAGGATCACAGCTGGCAGGGATGAGGGCTTACTTTGACCTCTGCCTCATCTTTCTCCTTTTACGCTTCAGCCTGTTGAAACAAATACGAGTTGTCAGGAAACATGCAGAAGTGGACTGACTGCAAATCTAAAAAATCCACACTTCACCTTTAAATATAACTTCAATATTTAGCATCACATACTTGATATTTAAGTGGTTGAAACTGCAATAACACTTCCTAAGTGTTAAGACCAATTCCCTGATGGATGGTTGCATTTCAAAGCCATGTGTCCAATAATGATTTTCATGGGAATAAAGCCATTTTAAAATCATGGGTTTTAACTTCCACCTACAAATTATTTAGAACATGGATACATTAACAGGTCTACAGCCATGTACATAGTTGTGGAATAGGCTAGGAAACATACTTTCGTAGTGAACTATGGCTGAGCATTTAAAAATAGACATCCAACTGACATTTTAATTTCCAAAGTGGTATCAAAAGTTATAAGCACCAGTCAACTGCAAACACATTATGTTTAAATGTACCAAACACTGTCGTATGCTGCTATAATCAATGTGGAAGTCCAGTTTCAATAATTAACAGTCCTGGTTGATACTGGCACAACAAATTCCAAAAGGCATTTGATCAAGTGCTTGTGTTGAATTGGATTGTACATTTAAGGTTTTTAGTGCACTATGATTATGGCATACTAAATGCAAACTGACCATTTTCCTGTTACACACACGTTTTTCAACAGTATATATCAAAATTCTCAGACAACCAGCAACTGGGAATTTGAACATTGGAAAGTTGATTATCAATGCTTACCTGCGCATACGCTTCTTCCTCCACTGGAAGACAAGAGGGATATTTATTAATGTACAGTAAGAGCAGGTGTGTGCCATGCGTGCCATCTTTTTGACTGTATGGCAGCATGCTTGTCATGATGCAGATAAAACTATGTTATGGACTGCTCACTGGACTACACTGATATTGTAGACAACAGTAATGTTTTTACCACAAACGCATTAGATACTCTGGAGGTTTAGCATTGCTAACATTAGCGCATGCACCAATGCGGGCCTTCCCGCAACAACAGCATTTGCACTACTACCCACATATATATTGCAGATAAGTGTACGTTATTAGCATTGTTACAATGACTGGATAAGAAAAAACGTAAACATTTTCAGCCATTAGACAAGGAAGCAGCACAGGGGGTGCTACTCAGATGCTAGCTAGCAGCATTGACTGGAAGAGGAAGATGATTAAATACGAACACAGGCTGGTTAACTCACCTTGGCTCTCATCGTGTGGAGAGGTTTCTGTGAAAACAATACAAATAAACGTATTAGAAACTGCGGATGGTTTGTAAAACTTAATGATTAGATTGGATTAAGTTGGCAGCGAATTGGTTTTCCTTACCTCAAAGCGAGAAGAGCAACGGAAAGAGGATGTGACGAAGAAAGAGGGCGGTATTTATAAAGACGGTGACGTCATGTTCAAGCGACAACTGTTGTTTTCTTAGCTCACTGGGAAATGTAGTTCAAATGGTCAGGTCTGCGTCTTTTCCTGTGCCCAGTTTTTAGGACATTTAAAGAAAACTAGTTGTATTGTGTGTGTGTGTGTGCGCGTGTGTTTTCATCACTTTTGCTCACCTGGAAATACAGAAGGGTGTTTTGTGGCTTTTTGAGATTGCAGTTCCATCTCTAACTACTAAATTAACTTTAAACAATATATACTATAGTTACTAAATTGACCCTGAAATTTGTTTTATTTGTCAAAAATCAAATCAAAATCAAAAATGATTTATGGACAAAACCATCCGATAAAACTCTTATCAATGTATATGTAATTTAATATTGTGTTATCAATATATATCATGATATAGTAAATTTGTTGGAAAATCAAATAACCAGGCAGAAATGTCAGTTTTAGACAAATCCCAACAAATTGAATATCTAATGTTGCCATAAAGAAGTTGGTCATTGATCTCCAACATTTCCCACAATGGCCTAATACTCCCAAAGGGCTAGATTAGAATAATCTCAAATGTATGTGTTTATGTCATATTGGCCGATCCTTCTGACGCCGTCTCATTCTTTCTCCGTCAGCACCACAATTTCTGAACTTAAAACCTTACTATTTGGACAAAATAGGCAGTCATATTTCATTGCAGACATTTCCAATACTGAACTTTGACAAAACCTCAAGAGAAAACAAACAGAAATGTATGAAAAGTTTTTTATTTCATTAGATGTAAAGTTCCATTGCCCACTGGTTGAAGTACAAAGCAGGAATTTACTTTTCAACTGTTGACAAATCTGACCCGACACCGACCCAGACCTGAAATGATCTTTTACTGGTCCGACACCCAAAACCTTTTCAAAGTATGGTCAGCTTTAGTTTCCATGCTTCACGAGACTAATCACGTAGTAAAGCGAGTAGGTGTTTTTCAAAACTGGAACGTAGATTTCTATCTTTTCATACAATTCAAGGGGAATGGCAGTAAATGTAGCAGTTTTGTTCCCTAAAGTAAAGCTGATTTCAACTGTGTTTTTGCTTGTAAAAATATTCCAGTCTTCTGGTTATTGCTTTAAAATAATCTAGTGTGGTTAAAACATTAGTTTCAGCCAAAGATAAACCCTCACTACATTAACTCTGATGCAAAAGCCATCTTTTATATTACAGTCTGTGTAATTACTAACAATAATGTAATTATTGTCATTTGTCAATTTTGTGTTACAGTTTGTCATATCATGAGTGCAACATTTAACAATTAACCCTTTACTGCATAGTGTTAAGAAAACATTTTTTTTTAAATTATATATCTTTAAATGCCAACTGCCATTTTTTTCATAATGCATCTGATGACTAAACTCATCGTCATCACTCATGAATCTCACACTTAAGAGGTGACAAAGTGCTTGTAAACCTTCCAAAATAATATTGGAATATTATTTTTTTTACTATAAATCTTTGTTTACATACAAACAAGTTTAGATAACTTGTTGAAATTTTGTTGCCAAAGGGAAACAATGTGTGACAATTCAATCAACCATCCAATTCAAATAGGAGAATCCACGATGGCCTCAGATACATGATGCCTTAAAGGAATACCGCGTTTACGAATATGGATCCACGTTTCTGTCCAATAATCCTTCACCCGCAGTTGCATGTTAAAAATACAGCCTGATCCACTCCCATTAATGCCCACTGTCAGCTTCAGTTTTACTGGAAAGGAAATGTTCAGCTGCAAATGATACAAACATGAAGAGGACCGAAAGATTTGGCACCAGTCGCACACGTACCATTTGGCAACAAGTCTTTTCAAAGATGTAAAACCATTTGCAAAATATTCTTTATTTCGTGCTCAAGTTAGGGAAGAAAAAGCAACAGGGTACTTTCAATGAATGCAGTAAAGGGTTAAGCATCCACGTCGGATCTAAAATTAAATCGGTTTAATTTGTGAAATCAAAAAGGCGTATAATGGAAAGAGTTTGGGGCAATTTGTCACGTTTTCTTTCTTCTCTTTGGGGTCTTGCATGTGTGGAAAGGCAGTATTTATTTATTTATTCTACGGCTTCTGTGTCCTCGGTTGGCTGTCCAGTTGCATTTTCCGCTGTCTTTGAGGCCTGTAGGATGTGAAAAAGGGAGGAACAGATCAACAAAAGACACAGAGATGAATGGTAGGACAGCGGTTCATTCTTAGAATAATAATTTACCTTCTTTTTCTTTTTCTTCTGTGTTTTACGGCTCGCGGAGCTCTGTAGTAAAGTCTGGGGAAGAGGAGAGACGTTTCAGTATAAAAAAAGGGAATAAGATGTTTTAATGCAGCCAGTTTCTGTGTGATGAAGGAGCTTGAGTGAAATCACGATCTTACCCGTAGTTCTGCATCCTGAACTTCATGCTCTGACTTGTAGAGCTCTGGATCGAAGGGTCCGTTGGTGATTCTGTGAGGCCCGTTAGCCATCAGCAGCACTGTGAACTTAAACTGAGCTACGCACTCTCCTGAGAACAAAGACACAGAAGGAGGAGGCGGTAAATAAAAAGCTGTTAAAAAGCTACGGATGGGTACCGAAACCCAGTACTAAACGGGAAACGTTATTAAAGACTTTAGCACCGATGTTAACGGTTCTTTTACTGGTACTTTTTAATGTCTTGGTGTAGCCGACACTCCGCCTGTGTTCCTGTTTGGATGCGCACAGTTTCACTGACGGCAGACGAGCGCTCCGTGAGTAAACACCAGGCATTGAGCTAAAGTTAGATACATTAGAGTCGTAACTTTATAGCCTAGTTTAAGTTAAAACTACAGAGGTGACTTAACATTTTCTGATGCATCCAGTCATCTAGAAACATCATATTTGTATCTCCTCTGTCCACAGTCTCTCATCCACCGCCGTCATGTTGTTGTTTACACAAACACAGCACGCTTGTTAAGCTAATCAAAGAGTGAAAAAACTGTCTGTATGTAGTCAAACTGTTTTAGCTTTGATAAGCACGTATCTTAACATTTGGCAAATTCTTATGTTTTAAACTTATCTGACTGAGACACCTGCAGTGAAACACATCTGCAGCAGAGACAACAAACAGGAGGGGGACAGATACTCTACAGAGGCTCACTGATGTCTATATTCTTCATTCTTTATTGTCAAGAATATTTATTTTATTGCATTTTAGATTTGTTTCCAGTGAGATATTGAGTTTATATAGTGACTTTGCTGTTGCTGCTGCAGAAACATTTAGACCTAATTATTTAAAATATAAATATCCTGTTCTGAATTAATTATTTTGTTTTAAAAAAGATTTTTTAAACAGCAGTTAGAATGAAAAAGAACCGATAAGCGTATCGATAAAGTACCGAACCGATAAGGAGTATCGATAAGAGTAGACGTATCGATAAATTCTGCTGTGATTATGGGATGATATAGCTTTGGCTGTTACTGCTGCTTATGGCTGTGACACATTAGTTTATAATGAGTGTAACACTAACGACAGTAGCTATATGCATAGCATCATATATTCAACCACAAATACAACCATAGTTTGAGTAATAATCATCTCCACAGCCAGGCAGAGCAGCTGCTCACAGCCGGTGGCTGCACACTGTTGGAGCTCAGCCTTTTGAAAAGAGTAATAATGATGAGCAATAAATGCATAATGTAAAATGTCACGTCATCTCTCCTTTCTGTAGTATCTGCAGAGCGTCCCTAAACTGGCAGTGTATAACCGGACTGGACCAACACTAAATGTCCATATGGATTAGGGGGAATTAAAAAAATATGTACTTTTTTTATCTTATCTTTTTTTTAATCTTATCTTTTTATTTCTTTATCTTTTTTAAATATTTGTGTAAACTTAATGCGAGTCAACCCAAAAGTAATTCAGAAAAGAAATCTGTGATCCGTTTGGGGGCTCTGCATAGTTTGTTTTTCCTGAGATGAAAAATTATTTGCATAATGAGATTTGTACATTTATTCACTGGTAATCATACAGCCAAAACCACAAAATAAAGAAGCTAGTCCATCTTTGTGCCTATAGCCTCTTTGTGTGTCACTGGATATGCAGGGTATTACTTATTGTGTTTTGGTTGAAAAGGTTGGGCAGAGACTGGGGGCAATCTGAAACCCAGTAGGAGGAGATGGATTTTCAGCCTGGATTTTAGTATTATAGGTGTCCATTCATAATGGGCTCTGGGTGAGGACTTGCAACTTTTTAGTTTTTAGGTTTGAATCATGGTCTAAAGATATGGGGGCTCTGAGCCTTTTGTTAAAGTAGCTTTATAAACAAGAGCAACATCTCAAGTGTGTAATAGTAATTCACAGAATAACCACCTCTTGTAGCTGTTATGATAGTTTACGGACTTCCTTTGGTCCTCAGTAATTTGGAAGTTGCCATGGAGGAGGATGTGAGTGATCAAATGTGCAAAAAGTTGCACAATGCAGTTTAAAAGCAACTAGGTTAAATATGTGTGTTTATATAGAATGCTTCTTGCTCACTGATGCTTCTCTCTCAAAAACATTTTGTAAAAAATGCCCTCATGGACAGTGTAACATTCACAGACGATAAACATTCAAAATGCCTTTTCAGATCCCTGATAATGCAGATTACATTTCTAACTGAATTCATCCGTCTGTGACCATGACACATGGTGGTATCATGGGTTGACTAAGTGTTTGATGGGGGCAGAGATGAAGGCATGAGGTCATATTGATTGTTGCAGTGGCCAGTAATAAAGTGGGGAGAGGCCAAGAAGACATGGGTGTGCCAGGATGA
>JAOVVB010169623.1:0-11461 GCA_028570985.1 Heterobranchus longifilis | reverse complement strand
GAGACTTGTGGGTACCCATAGAACCCATTTTCATTCAGATATCTTGAGGTCAGAGGTCAAGGGACCCCTTTGAAAATCGCCATGCCAGTTTTTCCCTCACTAAAATGTGGCCTAACTTTGTAGAGTTATTAAGCCCTCTTCACACCGGCGGGTCTCAAAGGGTTAAACAACTTGGGTCTTAATTCATAGTTTTGGACATTTTGACTTGAACTCTACTTGTGTCAAATATCCTCAGACCTGACGAGTGATAATGAGTAAAACACAATATCACAGCTGATAGAAATTAACCCAAACACCAAGTTGTCCTGTGAATATTAGCTATGCATATCTGAGCTTAGAGACGGAGGTTTGCACAGTAATGATGTCAGTAATAACAGCCCTACCAGACTGTGCCGGCACGCAGCGAGTTGGAGACGTAGTTGGCCTTATCAATGTCTTTAGTAAACACAGCAGCTGCTAGACCGTATTTACTGTCGTTGGCTCTCGTCACCGCCTCCTCCAGTGATTTAAACTTCAGGATCTGCATCACTGGACCAAAGATCTGCAAGAGAAAACGCGACAGCACTCTTTTCTATCAGTAATTTACACAAGACACACAAGCAAACCTTTTAATAAACATTTTCCACTCTCACATCCCATCAATATGTGCCCGATGTGCAGCATTATTATAGGGTTGGATCTCACACAGCCCCAGTCACATGATCTACTACTTTAAATATACTTGGAGATCTAAAATACAAAAAAAGGCATTTTTAGTCCCAAATTAACTTTCAGTGATTCTGAGATGTTTTCAGAGCTCAGTGTCTCAGTAATAACTAAAGCTGACAGTTTTGTAGAGTTCACTATAATTCTGTGTTTGTGTTTCACTGAAAAACACTGCACAGAGGTCCCTCCGGTCATAGCTCCAATCACTGAGGATCACAGCCCATAAATAGTTTGTATTATGTACAATTACATTTCGAAGCACAGCCACTGTTTTGTGTGTGGTATTTGGGACAGTGCGGTACCTCCTCCCTGGCGATGGTCATGTTGTCCTGGACGTCTCCGAACACCGTGGGTTGGATGAAGTATCCTCGGTCCGCAGCCACTCCTCCTCCACACATCAGCTTGGCTCCCTCTCTCTTCCCGCTGCTGATGTATCCCAGAATCTTACTGAACTGCTCCTGATCCACCTGAACGCACCGTCACAGTGATGAACACTTTATACATCTGACAGTTATTTATAACGATACAGTATTTATTTAATCATATGAAAGGACAAGACAAATGTATTATACAATATTAAATTCAATACTTTTAAGGCATTATTATGAGAATATTAAATTAAACAATTTTAAGGCCTTATGAGAATATTAAATTAAATACCTTTAAGGCCTTATTATGATTATATTAGATTACATACTTTTAAGGCCTTATGAGAATATTAAAGTCGATGCTTTTTTAATACTTTATGACCCAGCAGGTACCCTGATCTTTGACAGTTTTTTCCTTATTTGTCCCTTATAAAAATGCGAAATCAATAAAATATTAGTCACAAAAAATAAACAAATAATCATGGTCTCTATACCAACATAACATCCTGTTGAAAATACTGTTGCTGTGAACACCAGTGTGTGCGTGCGTGCGTGCGTGCGTGCGTGCGTGCGTGCGTGCGTGCGTGCGTGCGTGCGTGTGTGCGTGCGTTACCTGCGGTCCCTGCTCCGTCTTTAAGTCAAAGGGGTTCCCCACCACTCGTCTCTGAGCTCTCTCGACGCTCCGCTCCACGAACTCGTCGTAGATGTCTTCCTGGACGTACGTCCGAGAGCCGGCGCAGCAGCACTGGCCTTGGTTGAAAAACAGAGCGAAGTGGGCCTGCTCCACCGCCTCCTCCACTGAAGGAAATTAAACAAAGACAACTTTCACTTTCACCTTCAAAGGATTCTTAAAACTAAAATACTCTTCCAGGCCACATCTTGTGGAAAGCCCTGACTCCATGTATTCTGATGTAAAAACAATGAACAATCATCACTACCATTTATATGAGGTCAGTTAATATCAGAATACAGTATACAATATAATATATCCCAGACTGAAGTCCAGATTTGAGGGGTTGAAATTAAATTTAAAATAATAATAATAGTTTTAAATGCACCTATTCCAGAGATTCAACACATCTGATCATCGGATCTGCTCTTCCAGCTTTTGTTACACTTTGTGTGTGCGGTGCAGCCACTAATCTCTACACAGAACCAGGTGAAGGTAAATAGCCGTCACAATGTTTGAGAAACATTTTCTACATTTCAATAAAAAGGCCAGACTGTGCTTTAAGACTGCTGCACAGTAGAAGATTATCAGACCAGGTTTTTGTTGCTCAATCTCTTTCTGCTGCCTCAAGATATCAACACACCAACAATGTTCCTGACCAGGCCTCATATAACACACCCAGCAGTGCAAGTACATTTGCTATTTACACAACGTGGACGCTGGCAGTGAAAATGACAGCAGCGTGGGTCTGAAACGCAGGGGCAGTCACGCTGCGCTGTGTGACACTTTGCACCAGGTGTAAGATAGAGCCCGATGTCTGTAAAGCCGGGACCATTTGGGCAGATAATCCAGGGTTCCTACACATTTCCCATTTAAAAATTCCAGACTTTTCAAGACTCAAATTTGCAGACTTCTCTGTAGATTACGCAGAAGACGACAGTGCTTTTGCACTTGCATGTGGCTTATGTCGTGTACACATGTACACGAGCATGTACGTGTACACGGGCGCAAATAAATTAATCTACTCGCTTAATTTGTGCGAGTTTGGATACTGGAATGTTTTGTTTTGACTCGCATCATTCATGATTCGTTTTCATCTCACGTGTATTCGCTTCATTCGCACCATTTGCGCTGCGCAATTCGAGTCATTCGCATCGCCCGACCGGCACTCGCGTCTAATCGCGTCCTTAAATTGACTTTATATGTAATTCATTTGCGCAAATTAATTTATTCGCGTCCGGTGTGAACACGACATTACAATTGCCCCCCGCTCCATGTTGGAGATGTGGAAGGATTTTACACAAAGTTTGCATCAAACTTTCTTTCCCCATCTGGAATCCTCCACCACCCAGGCTTTATATTTGGGATTGTCAAACCAGCCCTCTGAAAACATTTTATTTAATGTCTGTGTATTGAATGTTAAATAAATTCATCATGAAAACAAGAGTTAAGAGTGTAATTTACATGAAATTCTGAATTTTAAACTTTAGAAAACAGAATTGGGGCAATAGTCTGGAAACACAAATATTTTTCCATACTCTCCAAACTTAACTTACTAAAATCAAATTCCATACTTTTCCATACTGCGTAGGAACCCTGATCATCTGTTCAGACCGGCCTTCAATCAGGAACGCCCCTGTGATTATCAGGAGGGGCGAATCAGACCTAAAATCTGCCTGATTCTCCTCTAGTCCTCCTCTGGTGCCGGGCCAGCTTTAGCTGTGCATATTCCCAAACAAAGCTACAATGACCACAGACCAGTTTCTCCACAGTGCAGCTGCTGTTTTCTGAGACCTTACAGCAAACACACACAGCAGTACACAGAAGCAGAGTGCATACTAACTGTTGGCGTCAGACAGGATGATGTTAGGACTCTTTCCTCCCAGCTCCAGAGTGACTTTCTTCAGATTACTGCTGCCTGAAGCCTGCTGGATCAGATGACCCACCTGATGGACACACAGACAGGGGAATGGTGGAGAAGTTAGAGAAGCTGGAGCTAAAAAAAACTACTGCAGCTTACTTAAAGGCCCTATGAGGAAATTTTGACTGGTTATGAAACAGTCTCAGTTTACTACCTATGTCTCTATATGACCTACATAAGCAAACGAGCCCATCAGAGAGAAGACGCTACATTGCTCTATTTCTATGTAGTTATTTCAACATACATGTTCCCAGGTCGGTGCTTGTGTTTACATCATGGGCGCAGTTATCCAGGCTCACAGAACTTTATTTTTTAAAGTTATATCTTGTAGTTATGGCTAATACTGGGGCAAGACTAGCAAAAAGGAAAAAGAAAGAATTGAACGAAAAATAGAAAAACTAAAAGGGAAAGTGATCGAGCACAGGTGAAAACGTGAGTCAACATTGGTCGCTAACAGGATCTGAAAGGATTAAAAACCTAGACTAGACAGGTATGTGTCAGGTCTATTTTATTTATGAAATGCATTGTACATCAATGTTCACATGTGAATTTACGTTCTCTGAAGTTACGTCCTCTGAATACTCGGGCTGCTAACGTTAGCTAACACGCCGCGACAAGCTGCGAATGTTGAAACACTACCGTTTTTGTCCACAGAGGCCGCTAAAATCAACACAAAATGAATGTTACTCAGAGTGGCTTTAAGATGACATTGTGAGATACAAGTGGCAGTTAGACAATGTGATAGAATGGAAAGAGGTTTGTAGTGCAGAAAAGTCCTTATTTTGTACATTGTTGTGTACATATGAGTACTTCATTAGGGACTTACAGCACAGACTGCAGGATCAGGTTGGTCTGGATCTTATTTAAGCAACATCACACTCAAGGTCGTGATGTTGTACCGAATATCATCACGGCTGTGACTCAGTCGTAGAAGATAATCAGTCGTGATTTTTTTGGAGCCAGAAGTGACCATATTTGGACGAGAGGGTGAAGCTGGGAAGGAGCGAGGGGTGGAGCTAAAGCTGCATTTCCACCAAACACTTTTGGTAGAGCACCTTTGGTAACCCATATAGACCGAACCATGGTACCTAAACTCTAGATCTGTTTTGTGTTTCCACCGCAGACAGTACTCTTGAATGTAGATTAAAATGTAGGCAGGGTTACCAATCAACAGACTGCAGTGTTTCTAGCTCTGCCTTTTAGTAGCGGATCAGTGTGTGCGGTACCTCAACACAGGGGTGACGAAAAAACAGGACAGAATGGAGTGGTTCTGTTGGTACCATCCACGACTTCTGACAATGGAAACACAACAATAACAGTTCTAGTGTGTAACGACCTGAACTGAACTGAAGCGGACTGCTCGGTAACTCAAAGAGGCCACACCCTTAATTATACAGAACTTTAAGCCTTAATATAATTTAAACGCGTGTTATATAAAAATTCACCTCCCATACAGTTGTTATGAACGAGTAAATTAGCTATAGAGACCAAAGTTGGACATTTTAACATGAGGGTCTATGGGGATTAGTCTGGCTGGGTGTGTAAGCAGCCTTATACTTCCGCTGGGAGGAGACCCCGGCTGGAGGAAGTCCCTCCTTCCTTCCATGTGGTTCTCAAAGTTCCTTCACTGCAGCGCCGCCCAAGACGATTGTGATTGGTTTAAAGAAATATAAACAGGCCAGAGAGTTGTTTCCACTATACCGGAGTGAAAGCTATTCAATACAGACTTCCCCCCCAGCGCGGACACAGCGATGTGGAGATAGGTCTGGCTAAGCGAGACTAGTGAACCCCTAACCCTTACCCCTCAAGATTAGGGATCATCCGTGGCAGATGATCTCTAACTTGTGGGGAGGGTTGGAACATAGATCGACTGATAAAACAAGAGCTTCACCTCTACTATCAGAGGTTAAAATCTAGGCAACAAAAACAGGCAAGCCTGATCATATCTTCTTGCTCAGACCACCATGTCAGGACCTCTAACAATCTGATTACCTGTTACCTATGTCATGTCTCAACTTTAAAATCTAAGCACTGACTTTAGTCTTTTAAACTAAATAAATCCTTGTTTCATGAGTAACAGGCATTTAACAGCACTACGATAATGCATCTCTGGATGTGCAGCGTCTGCTGTTACAACAGTTCATAACAGGCCACCGAGCACTCATGTCATTCAGAGGACACGTTTATCTAAAGTGTCTTACAGAGCTGTGAATGTAAACCTTCCCAGTGCAGGGCCCCAACAGGCTCCCTAAATGTAGCAGCGACTGCACACTGAGTGGTTTTGAAACCTGCAGTGAAAAAACAAGTCCGGCATGTAACGTTCTGCTTCCATATTTGTCCAGGACGATGATGTCGAGTCCAGACCCGACAGCAAGCAGCAGCAGACAAACCCGATACAGGAATTGTCTCTCCTTCAGTTCCTGAAAAGTAAGAATCTTCTTTCCCCCTTCTGTTTCCTGTCTGATGAGACTGCAGCGGAGGCAACTAAAGGGCATCAACAGTGAACAGGGGTCACTGTGACTCCACAGCAGCTTTGACTTTGACGTCTGTGTTCAAAGATTTCTGCTAATAATGGGCTTCATTACGACCCTTTAAGGATAAATGTCTCCCCACCCCTGTCCCTCAGGTTTTCCTCGTATTGCTCTACGAACCCTGCGGAGCCCCATCTACCTGCTGGTGGTTTTGGCACAGGTCAACCTGGCGGCGCTGCTGGCTGGCCTCGCCACCTTTATGGCCAAGTTCATTGAGAGACAGTTCAGTCAGACTATCCCTTTTTCCACCATGATGATAGGTGAGAGTGCACACATGTCTGAATTTATCACGTGTGTTATAGCAGCTACAGTGGTATCAAACTGAAGTGATATTAACACAGGAAATGACATTTACATTTTTGTCTTCTCGATGTCTTTCTTTCAGGAGGAGTTTGTATCCCGCTGGCAGTGCTGGGCACCGTCCTGGGTGGAATTCTGATGCGGAGGTTGAATCTTTCGGTCAGAGGTGCCAGCAAGTTGTGCACCGCTGCCATCCTGCTCTGCATGTTCTCTTCCACGCCGCTGTTGCTCATTGGCTGCCCCACCCAGAAGGTCGCTGGGGTCTTTCCTCCCAGGTAGCTACACCATCACTTTACATGCACCAAATACACAGGCTACAGAGGCCTGGGGAAATTACATTCACTAAAGACAGGGAACTAATTTCACCAATTAAAGGGAACTGACTAATTTCACCACTTTCAAGGAACTGATTTTGCCACTAACACTGAGATCATTTCACAACTTTCAAGGAACTGATTTTGCCACTAAGAGGGAACTAATTTCACAAGTGACAGGGAACTAATTTCACCACTATAAAGGAGCTAATTCTGTCACTAACAAGGAACTGATTTCACCACAAACAGGGAACTAATTTTACTACTGATATGGAAGCAATTTCACCACTAACAGGGACCTAATTTCACCACTAACAGGGACCTAATTTCACTATTGACAGGTAACCAATTTCACCACTGTAAGGGAACTGATTTCACCACTGCCAAGGAACTTATTTCATGACTGACAGGGAACTAATTGCACTAGCATCAAACTAATTACACTATTGGCAGGGAACTAATTTCACCACTAAGAGGGAACTAATTTCACAGCTGAAAGGGAAGTAACTTCAACACTAACAGGAAACAAATATCACCAGTGTCAAGGAACTAATTTCACCACTGACACTGAACTAATTTCACTATTGACAAGTAACTAATTTAATCACTAACAGGGAACTAACTTCACCTTTACTGGGGAACTAATTTGAAAGGTCCCTAAAACTTTAATAATGTGTGCGTGTGTTTTCAGCAGTGACGCGCTGTCATGCAGCGATGGCTGTCGGTGTTCTCAGGAAGCCTTTAACCCGGTCTGTGGTTCGGACGGCATGGAGTTCAGGTCTCCCTGCCATGCCGGTTGTATCGCCATAGAGACAGATACCAACAACAAAGCCACAGTAAGAATTGTTTCACTTCACTATGAAATTACCATGCACATTTTCACCAGGAACATTCAGACTAATACAGCACTTACACACAAAATAATTGTGGCCTAAAGTTCTGATTAACTTTTAAACTATTTCATGCTTTGAATTTAAATTAATGTGGAGTGCAGTAACAGAGAACCAGTCAGCTTGTTCCCATTCACTTTCTTGGGAGTGGATGACATCAACTATAATCTGTTCTCTCTCTCTCTCTCTCTCTCTCTCTCTCTCTCTCTCTCTCTCTCTCTCCATCTTACTGTCTCCCCCTCACTCTATTTTGTTTGTATTCCAATTTACTATTCCCCCGGACATTTGTTTTCAATGGAAGTGGTCTTGAGTGAGAACAGACAGCATTAATGTGCACAGTGAAACAAATGTAGAAGCCAAGTAAAGCTTTCTGTGTAACCCTCAGTTAGTCGAGGGACTGAAAACTGGGGTAAAGTTCACAGAAAAACTATTTTACTACATAAACAGACAGACAGACAGACAGAAGTGTTGAGAAGTTTGATCTAAAACCTCACTGGTGAAGCGAGAGTATTGTTGCTGATCCACTCAATAATCATACTGATAGAAACCCATTGGAGGAACAATTTATAATTGGAGGGGGAAAAAGCGAGATGTTGTTCAGCCAGAAAGGAAGTGACTAACATTTACTCAGCTAGATGAAATCTCACTTTGCCGGTTTTACTTTCACTCTCTCCTCTAATATGTTCCCATGTGGCTTTCCAGGAAACATAAAAAATCCTAAAGGGGAGTTTGTGTAAATGAGGAGGGATGAAGGAAAGCAGATACATCCAAGAAGTGACTGACTATGCCCACAAACAATGGTATAATTGTGTGACACAGAAGAAGGTCATCACTTCACCAGTATCTGTGTTTAGGGTGTTCAGGAAATATTTACTTATTTTCAAATAGAAAAATGTGTGTTTTTTAAGAGTTAAGGTTGGATGTAAAATATGTCACAAGTATTTAAATTGACTGATTCTTTTTTTTTTTTGCTTTTTATGTAAACAGGGTAGGATTGAATAGTCTGTCTGATGGAAAAAGAAAATAAAACATAGTTTAGGGTCATCCACGTTTAGGGTGAGGCAGGAGTGATCAAGCCATTCTGCTACTTTCTCCATTAGTGATGTAAGTTGATTTGCCACTTCATCTGCACTTTTTCCATGTGTAGATAATGGTGTCATCAGAATATAGTTGTACATTTACTCCATGCATACAGAGGCATGATGTAGAGACTGAGAGTAAAGGGCCAAGAATAGATCCCTGTGGGACACCCATTGTGTTAATTCTTGCAAATGACAGAGCATTATTAATTTGTACACATTGGCTCCATCCACCTAATGGTATTTGAAGAAGAGTTCAAATCAGAAAGTGTGGAGAGTAAAATATTACGGTTGACAGAATCAAATGCTTTTTGGTGAACAAGAAAATACCCCCTTTGTCTAACTTGGACCTGATGGTTTCTCAGAGGTAGCAGCAAACTGTCTCTGTTGAGTGATTTGCTTTGAAGCCAAACTGCAGGATGAAGGGTGACATTACCGGTATGACTAGATGTGCAGTTAGTCGCTCCTTTACAACCTTTTCAGCAACTTCAGAGATGACTGGTGATGTACTTATTGGTCTGTAGTTATTTCCTTCATGTGGGTTTCCAGCTTTAAAAACAGGTGTTTTAATGGCTGATTTCCATTTGTATTGATGAGTTGATAATCTTGGTGATTGGGGTTATCAATGTGTTCATAGGTTTTGATATTTTTCCAAATGAGCCTGTAATTACATTTAACCTCATTAATAATGTTTAAAAAGAAGCTGACTTTCCTGAGATTCACATTTACTTTATTTCGTAGACCTCTGAAAAATAATCTATCCATTTCATGGCCTGATTTTAAAGATTTCGTCAAGGCAGCATCTCTCTTTTCCATTAGAAAGACATAAAGACATTATACCAGGGAAGATTTTTGTTTGTTTGTTTACTCTGCCTCTGTGTCTGTCTGTGTAGAACTACACTGAGTGTCTGTGTGTCGGGGGTCTTGGCTTCGCCTCTCCTGGGACCTGTGGCAGCGGATGCTCCCACCTCCTCCTGCCCTTCGTGGCTCTGCTCGGTCTCACCAGCTTCATCGCCTCCTTCTCCCAGACCCCCTCCTACATGATGATACTCAGGTATGAAACCATAAGAATAAAAATGACAAAATGTTGTCTGAAATTTGCTGAGTGCAGCGTATACATTTACAAACAACAGAAAAAGTCAGAAAATACAGAAGCAACTTAACAACACAATTCATAAATCACTGACAAAAAAATATTTATTATATATTACTGGAGCAATCAGAGTAAATACTAATTAAATAATCCACCTTGCCTTCTTCTCCAGGTTTTTCAGCCAAAGTTAGTGAATTTAAACAGTCCAGTATTTAATCACGTCAGAAAAATTGGAAAATTAATTAAGTCATCAAAATGGGTGCAGTACAATAGAAAAACACCTGCCCACTTCACTTAAATCACACAATCTCCTAATATTTCCCTCCTAAATATTTCTTAATCGACCTCAACATCCAGAGGAAGAACAGCAGATTTACTCCACATAAACAATGTTTGTTGTTTTTGATTGATATATCTCTGATATCTCTGCAAAGTGATTGGAGTCCACCTGTGGTAGATTCTATTGATTGATCAGAAAGACACACCTGTGTATGATTGCTTGTTTTTCTTCTAAGTACACTCATTAAAAGTCTGCATGTATGCTACAAAGACACTTTGCGTGTGCTGTTGATGCACAAAGTACAAATGAGGAGCTGCTCACAGCTGCAAAACATTAAAATTAATTCCAGATGGTGGTGAAAGAGCTGCTGGGAAACCTTGGAAAAAGACAAGTATTTTGGATTATATGGAGATTATTAGAGGAGGAGGGTCAGAAGGGGGAAGGTTCAATAATTTGGCTTTAAGAGAAGGTAGTCTGATATTTTAAAGAGGGAGGAGATACTTCCATTTTATTTTTCTCAGCCCAGATTCCAGTCACCTGATCCTCGGCTGCTGGCTCACCTGTTCCTCATTTGCTAATCAGCCCCTGATGTATTTAGCAGCCAGCAGTCACAGTTTGTCAGTTTCTGCCTGTTTTTCCGTTGAAATTCAACAGTTAACTATGAGCTTCAAGGTTTAATTTGAGGGTGTTTACATCCTTCATATAATCCACCACTTTTCGAGCCAGAAGCACACCAGACCTCCACCAAGGCCATGTCCTATCTTGGAATTTAACAAAGTGGAAAATAAATTGTGTATGTGCCCTATGATTTGGATCCCCTCCTAAATGTAATGGGTTCTTCCTTGGCCCATGCTACACTCTCCCACCAAGTTTCATGAAAATCGGGCCAGTATTTTTTTTCGTAATCCTGCTGACAAAAAATAACCTCCTTTGCAGAGGTGCATTCTTTTTTCCCCACCTGTGTTTCGCCTAGTCCCGCCCTACTGATCATAAATGTACAGATAAGACAACGGGACTGTAGGTGAAAAAGCTCTCAAAACAAGCAGAACGTAAATCTGACAGAAGTTAAGACATGACAGGAGATCAGCAGGGAAGTCTGCTGCTTGCACCTATTGGTTGTTGACAGTGTTCAACTACAAGCCCTGTTTTTAGCCTATATTTGTTTGCATTTTGGCAAATTAGCAGAATTAAACGTGCTGAATGATCTATCAGCAGCTCCTGTTGTAGTGAGCCAGGTTGGTGTTTCCCTGTACCATCTGGGGCCAACATTATGTAACATCTGTAGCTGCTAGAGCTTTGTGCTATTTTCT
>JAOVVB010169613.1:0-11462 GCA_028570985.1 Heterobranchus longifilis | reverse complement strand
CACACACACACACACACACACACACACACACACACACACACACACACACACACACACACACACACACACGCACACGACAGCTGACATATGCGCACACACACATATAACCAAACATTATGTGCTGTATTTATTGTTTGTAGTTGTTTTACTTTTGTTGATCAGTTAATATTCCGTCTCTCATCTTGCAAATAACAATACATTTAAAAAAAGATAGTTAACTCGTGATCTTGAGATAACAGCATTAAAAACAGTTTGAATCCATGACCGTTTAGGTCTCCTGCACAGTGGATTTGTGTTTTTAAATTGGAGGGTTTACTGCCTTGCTGAAAAGCACGCGGGCAGAGGAGCGTTTTACGGCTCGATATGATTGAAGCTGCTGACCTTCTGCTCACACGCAGGCTACTGTTATGTTTAGTCTTCCGTAATCGCTCATACAAATTATGACAAGGTGGTCCGGGGCTCTTAATTGAAGGCTGAGCGCTGCGTGTTTGTTTGCCAACATTATTTCACCCGTTCTGCAGTTTGTTGTGGCTGGTCCTCGCTCCAGCTCAGTCCTCTACTTAGCCAGCAGGAAAAGACTAGCTCTGTCTAACATCATGACAGAATGACTGATCGGCATTCCCCTTTAGAACAACCTTTGTCTATTATTTTCCACTCCACGAGCCAAAAGACCCCCTTCCTCCTCCGTCAGGAAAAAAAAAAGAGAAACAGGTCTCCTCAGCAGTTATCTTTGGAAGCCTTTTTTCCCCAGGCATAGTTTTGGTTAGCCAAAAAGTGCTGTCACGCCCAGCCCCTTCAAACTCCCAAATAAAATGGTCTGTCTTTTTCTGATCGTTACCTCCGTGGTGCTCCTTCAGTTGTGGTCCCCCCCCCCCCTCCTCCTCACACACACACACACACACACACACACCTCCCCTCCAGGGTCGAGGGCTCCCCTCCCTCTCAGCGAATGAAACACCAGCTGGTGGTCCAGCAGTGAACACAAACGCCTTAATTGTCGAGTCAACCATTTCCCAACCCAAATAGCCTTCAGGATGCAGCAATCAGGACTCGCAGGGAAAATAACAAAGTGTGCGCTCTGGCCCGACAATAAATCATGTCACTGTTATGTATTTATACCCACATGTTCGCTAGGCGCTTATTTGGCTTGACAATTGATGGGACACTGCCGGACAATTTATGGGCTTTGCGTTAATTCGAAGCCGTGAAAACATAAAGTGCAGCTACTCTTCAATTACGTCATTAAAAGGCCGACGTGTAGGTTTTTATTACAGGTTTGCTAAACGGTTATTATTAGAGGCAGAGAGGGAAATAACGTCTTATCTCAAAACAACTCTGCATTAGTGGGTTTATGATTGCAGAATTATAGCAGTACCTGCTGTGATGTTACAACAAAAAGACCAAACATCTGACGTAATATATCAACACAGTAGATCAGAGAAATTATGTGCAATCAGTGTGTAGTAAAAGTATTTTTCAACATTAGTGGGTCAGCATTTACAAGTACATTTACTCAGCTACTGTACTTTTTACTACACTACATTTATTTGCAGTGGTGGAAAGTAACTAAGTAAATTTACTAAAGTACTGCACTTAAGTACGACTTTGACACACTTGTACTTTAATTGAGTATTTCCATTTTACTTCTCCTCCACTACATCTCAGAGACAAATGACTTACTTTTTGTACTTTTTACTCCGATGCAGTACTACAATACTAATCTACCCTGCAGGATACAAAGTATCTGAAACTGAATCCACATTGACGAACTACAACAGTAAACTTTTATTACATGTATTCGTTGGTGATAAAAACAGAGTAATAAAATATTCTATAATAATAAAATACTTGGAAAGGAGCCATTCTGCATAACGAGTACAAAGTACATTTTGAGGATAATACTTCTCTATGTTTACTTAAATAACATTTTGGGTTCAGGACTTTTACTTGTATTGGAGTATTTTTAGACGATTCTATTTCTACTTTTACTTAAGTAAAGGATCTGAGTACTTCTTCCTCCACTATTTATTTGATAACTATACTTACTAGTTACTTTGCAGATTCAGATTAATAATATAAAATATAATCAATAAATAACTTATGATGTATTATTATAGGTTAAGATAAAACTTTAATGCAACATTAAAGTGACACATTAATGCATTGATAATCCAGTAAAACAACATTATTCTGAAATGGGTCATTCTGCATAATGGTACTTCAAGTATATTTTGATGCCAATACTTGTGTACTGTTACTTAAGTACAATTTTGAATGCAGGACTTTTACATCCCTGAGCGGTGAGAATTAAATGAGACAATCTGATATAAAACCTACAAATGAATCCCCATGTTTAGTTTTAATAAAGATTTACATTCAGTACATGATGTGTATAATCTCTGTAATTTACTGTGGTAATATTTCACTGCTGGTGTGTTTCCTCAGCGGTAACGCTGTCCGACGAGTCCTCGTAACTTCATCATAATAACGTCTGCAATAATGAGTTAATCTGCTGCGTCTCGGGGGAACGCAGAATAACACAATCAGTGCGCCGTCACCAGATGTTAACTTTCATTTCTGTCCTCCGCTGTTATTGCTGCAGTTTGACACTTGATCACATTAAAAATTAGCACGATGAAAGAAGCACAGAACATTTCCCCTTCCACTTAAAAACAAACTGTAAGTGACGAGTCTGAGGGTTGTGGAGGGTTTTCTCTCGGGCGTGGAGCGTCACGGCTGTTGACAGATCATCAAACAAACAAAAAAAGATCATGTGACTGAGTGCAACATGTCTGCTGAGGCCCCTGAGTTATTGAACACAGATAAGTTCACATAACCTTTGATTCCAAACTAATTCTCCGCTCATTACACCTCCTCCTAAAAACAACTGTATCTGTAGCCTCTGACCTCTAATGCAATGATCATTCATCTTTAATACACTTTGACACATGTGTTCCTTCACTCTGATAGATGGACAGGGGCCCTCAGGGGCCGCTTGCACAAAACACCTGAAGTTTCAAACACTTAACTCTTTCTCCACCAGAGTTTTATTAAAAAGCTGCCAGCAGCAGCAGCATCTTTGACCATATTCACTAATATTTCAAGACCCCCAGAATATTTTGTACTTTGAATATGTAAACAGTTAATATATTAAAAGAAAGATCAGACCTGTTTTATAGAAAAAAACACATTTTATTCTAGCTTCATTCTTTCTTTTTTATCAAGACTTGAATGTTGGTCATTTTCATCAAATAGCTGAGAAAATTGTGTAATTTCTATCATTTTTGCCGACGTCTTATTTGCCTAAATATAAAAAGTTATCTGTCTACCTCTGGTAGGTCCGTGTTATATGTTATATGGATGAAAAATCCATTCAAAATAAGAGTCGTTTGGAGCTCGAGTCACCCAGCGGGACATTTTCTCAGATCCTCCCCAGGGAAGGAGCCCCTTCAGCCTCTCCAGCCTCCAGCCCAGGGGAGGGGGGCCATATCCTGGTAAACTTCTTCCGATTCACGCGCCCCTCCACCGGGGAGTCACTCTGGCAAAGACCCCAAAACTACTGGCACTTTTTTTTTTTTCAATTTCTGCTTCTGTACGGCCGTTTTCCTCACGTCTCTCTACTTCCTGTTTACAGCTGATGATCTTCTTCTTCTTTGCTTGTTTAACGTTTAACTTAAACTTAACTTACAGCGTACTTGAAGCAGAAAAGATTAAGTTAGTTAGATAGTTAAGATCCAGTTAGAGGAACCTTAACTTAGACTTCCTTAAATATAAGACCAAGATAAGGAGAAAACCTTCATCACTTAAAGGTTTTCTACATTTTTATGTAGACAAAAAATAAATAAATAAATAAATAATACACCCACAGAGCTTTTAGAAAGGTGAAAAATAAATTGCTCTTCTAAAAATATATATATATTATCATAGTGCTTTAATAATTAAAAAAAAAGAAGAACAGACTTACAAAAGTACAACCTGTTTTATAGGGCTGAACGATTTAGAAAAAATATCTAATTGTGATTATTTTGACTGATATTGTAATCGCGATATGATTTGCGATATTAGAGGGAATGATAATCTTTAAATCATTATCCTGGGTGAGGATCTGTACCAAACAAAGATTTTTCTTTCTTAGGTCTGTAGAATATGATGTCGAGGCAGGAAACCTCTGTAGCACCACGATATTGAATTTAAAATGGTGTTTTGCCTTTAGCACCTCCTGAGATTTGAGAATCGGCCATATTGCGATTTCGATCCATTTTCGATTAATTGTTCAGTCCTACCATTGTATTTTAAGGAAACAAAACTGACTTTAAGGTGTGTTTTTTTGCAACCGGCCTCAGAATTCCCTCAGTTTGATTCACAGAAATCATAATCACATCGCCCCTCTGTGTTCCCATGTGAGGGCTCAGAGAATATGGTTCTTATGGGGGCTTATGGATTACGACTCTTGGATAAACATAAAGACGTAGGGTTCCACTGCATCCTGTTGATGGGTTGACTTTACGTTGACTATATATGGCCTTCTGGGTCGGTACAGTATGGGAGCAGTCAGTGAGATTTGGCTGTTAGGCTCTGTATTGAGTGTCGGAGAAATATAAACCGAAGCTGACAGCCCGCGGCATCCTCAGGAGACACCGGGCTTCCAGCTGCTGCCCTCAGCCAAGGCCGTAGGTTAGAGAACACGAATTAGACCGTACATCACGTTCTGTACGAGTCTGTTTTGTGTGTGTGTGTGCGTCCCAAATAGCTCGGAAAAGGTCAGCGAGAGTCTGCATGGGATTTCTGCTCTGGATGTTGGTTGTTTTGGCTCCGTTTAGGAGCTATCGGGATTCAAACTGCAGTCTCTTCCACTGTGGTCAAGTCCCCCGTCAAGACCCATCTGGGATGATTAGAGCGTCTATGTAAACTAGGCATGTCAGTGTAAAGTAAGAGGCGGATTACATTTGCTGCAGGATGCTGTATGTGCCAGTACACTTTATTCTGAAGGTCAGACATGTTTGGGTTGGCATTGCCAAGTAAACAGTCGAACAGCCGTGCGGTTTATGACTGCTCTCCCAGTAAGGTCTCCTGTGATCGTAACTTAACCAGCCATGATATTAATTTAAGGTTTAGATTCTAATGTATTTTTTCCCGACCGCAGTTCTCATGCGTCCGTGTGTTGATTCCTAGGTGCTGTCACAGTTAACCATGCTGGGGATGACGGGCTACGTTCTGCTCTCTCTCACCTCTCTGGGCTACATCATCGATCAGAGGTACGCTGCTCATATTTATTCTTCCGCTCTGATGCAAGAATGTGGATATTTAAAGAATAAAGATACAGTATTTAACTTTTCTGCATCAAAATGTCTAAAAACAACAGACCTGTGTTATGTATTTTGTTTAGTTGTGTACTTTCATAAATGTTTCCAACAATGTTCAAAACAGAGAGATCCATTATTTTATTTAAGGTTTTATTCATGGTCGTCTGTCCGTCATGTCTCCTTGTGTTAGGGACGCGACAATAATGGGTTTTATTGTGGATCGCGATTAAAAAAAAAAAAAAAAAAAACACTATTCCATTCCATTATCTGGATAAATGTGAATATCCTCACAAATTGACTGCAGTTTACTACAGTGCCATTTTGTGATTTGTTTTGAGAGAAAAAAAGTCGTAATGTTTCAAATTAAAAGTCGTCATGTTTCGAGAAAAAAGTCCCAAAATGTAAGGCGTTTAAAGAGTTTTAAGCATATTTTGTTGATTATCGAGATCGCTCACACACACACACACACACACACACACACACACACACATACACACACACACACACACTGGCTCTGAGATACTGCACTGTGCACAAGGTTAGTAAACAGTGTGGAGGCCAGTGAAAATATTACAGTTTAATTATCTGTTTATTCAAACTGTTTGAGCTGCTCGGACGGAGACAGATGTTACAGACTGTGGTGACGCACGTGAAATAATCTGGATCAATATATCGATTCAGTGATCGACGGTCCAATACCATCGATGCAAAGGGAAAATATCGATACATATCATCATCTTTAAGATGCACATTTACTGTATTTTCCCACTTTATATTTTATTCTTTTTAACAGAATCGATATCAGTATCAGTACAGTAACATCTGTATTAGTACAGTAACATCTGTATCGATACTGATGCTTCAGTATCAGTACAGTAACATCTGTATTGATACAGTAACATCTGTATCGATACAGTAACATCTGTATCGGTACAGTAACATCTGTATCGATACAGTAACATCTGTATCGATACAGTAACATCTGTATCGGTACTGATGCTTCAGTATCAGTACAGTAACATCTGTATCGATACAGTAACATCTGTATCGATACAGTAACATCTCTATCGATACAGTAACATCTGTATCGGTACAGTAACATCTGTATCGATACAGTAACGTCTGTATCAGTACAGTAACATCTGTATCGATACAGTAACATCTGTATCGATACAGTATCAGCAGGGAGTACGTCAGGATATATTGCCGTATAGATATTTTGAGCACAGATACACTTTTTTTTTTTTTAATAAGCATGCAATCAAACATGTAAATGAACAAAAGAGGCCTGTAATATTAAAACAACATCCATCCATCTGACTGGGGCTGCAGCATCTCCTGCTGTTGTTAAATAAATACCTGGAATCAACATCAGGGCTCAAATCTATTTGAATCAGCTGAACGTTCATCTTTTAAAAAAACATGATTATTCCTGTAACATCATCACAGCAAAAAGAGGTGATGGTGTCCAGCTGAAATGTCATTAAGCGTCTGTGTCGTGTCGTCCTGGTGTCCAGGCCCACAGCGTCTGTCTTGGAGATGCTGCGCTGCGTCGTCATGGTGACGATGCAGAGGTACGGATACATGAAGCCCCTGCTGCCGTCACTGGCCGTGCCCACAGAGGTAAGACCACCTGCCGCGTGTTACTACGCAATTTAAAGTGACAGTATAGTATATGTATAATATCATTTTTCTCTTCATTTTAACGGCATCATTAAGTCAAGATTTCAAAACAACAGACACTGACTAAAGTGCTTTACAAAGAGATTAAATCACACAGACATAAATAATAGAACATTAATAAAAGCATAGAACATCTTGATAAAATCTGAGCACAAAATACTAACAAATTAAAAACCAGTGTGGACATGCATGATGATAGTTAATCTGCTGAAGAAAAGAGACGGGTCTTTAGTTTTAAAGGTGTCAGTGGAAGATCTGATTGTTAATGGCAATCTGTTCCATAATTTAGGGCCAATAACTGAAAATGCTCGATGACCTTTGGTTTTGAACTGTGTGTGTGTGTGTGTGTGTGTGTGTGTGTGTGTGTAATGGAGAGCAGTCAGAGACCTGGTCCATGCAGTGCTTTAAAAACAAATAATGTTCTTTTATGACGCGCAGAATTCAGAAACTAGATCAACTGTTCTCTGGTGAAACTGCGTTAAAAACCTGCATTTTGGCTTAAAAACAGGGAGAAGTCACAGCACCTTGTAAATAATAACTGGAGGCATGTTTAACAGTTAGTCGACTCCTGCAGACGGAGGTTTTTGATCCATATCTTCCACTGTTTCTCTGTGAGTTTTTTATTTTTTTTTTACCTCTCCCCTGTATGTACGACTATTTCCGGGACTCATAAGTCGTCCTGGTTTTTCCTGGTTTGATGGATGGTAACAGCCGTAAACGGCACAAATCAAAGGCATTTGTGGCGTGTTGGTAGTCTGCCTCCAGTTGTCTGCCCTCCATCTGGAAACTGAACCGTGTGTGACGTCGTGTGCAAACAACAATTAACGTAGATGGTGATAATAAGACAACTCGGTGTCTGGGAAGTGTGTGTCATTAAAACTGTGTAAACATGTATATGGAAATCTTCATATGATAGCATCATGTTTCCCTCGTGTGTGTGTGTGTGTGTGTGTGTGTGTAGTGTATGATTGTGTGTGTTGTGTGGTCTGTTTTGTGTGTGTGTGAAATGTGTGTGAGCTGGGTGCTAAGTCCAGCCCTGCAGCCCTGTGATCTATGAGTCCAGATGCGTCGCCCAATTGACCATAAAATTGGCGAGCCTTTCTGGCTCTGGCAGCCCGACTGTAGATGGCGGCTGACCTCTCATTACGAGCCCTCCCTCCCTACGACTGCCTCTTTTTTTTTTTTTCTGCCCGCCCTCGCTGCTCGCCATCTCAGCCAGTGTGAACGAGAGCAACACTTCTGGAACCAATTAGTGCCGTCTGCCGCTAACTAGAGCTGGCTGATGAGATTTGCACGTGAGCGCTGAATCGCCGCTTTTATTGTCCTCTGACTCCACATCTGCGCCGCTCAGGTGTTCAAAAGACAACCCGAGGCTTTCCCACCTTTTTCCTCTTTCTCGCCATGAATTGGAATAAAAATGAATGAATTATATATTTTTTCTTTTCTTTAAAGCCGTGTCTAAAGTGAAGTGCATATCCAATCAGCTACAGAGCGAAAACCCGTCGTTGATTTATGCCGCACATGCTGCACGGCTGTGTCACTCTGACAGCGCTGTAAGTTTTATGCAGCCGTTTCCTTAAGCGAATCATTAGGCCTCATTTCAAGTCGCAGTACATCAGTTTGAGCTGAATAAATGTCTCGCGTGCAGGTGGGGCTCATTGAAAATCCTCACGATTTACTTGAATTGGTTCCTGACGTATTTGTGCCGTTTGCTCAGAACTGCAGCAAAAAAAGGGGGAAAAAACGTGAAACCACCCCCAAACTTTTAAGGTACTTTAATGATATATGGGTCTGACGCGGGAGGTGAACGGCCTGCTCTTTGTTGCAGCGGGGGGGCGTGTTTTGAAGTCGAGCCAATCAATTAACAGTCACTTGAAATGGAGGAGGGGAAATTCACATTTAATTGTATTCAGGCTCTTGCGACTGTACAGTTGGGAAAAGGGGGAGACTACAAAAAAAAACTACAAAAACTAGGTCGGTTTGTGGTCCTTCAAACCCAGTGGTGTGATATACTGCACCCTTAAAGCTCACAGTGGTATTTATAGTGGCTCTGGAGATTTCCCTTGTAAAGCTGCAGGCTTGACCTGTAAACCAGCGCTGCCTCTCGCTCCCAGCCGCCCACTCGCCGCCCCAAAACCCCCGTCTGAGCGTGAGGACGCTGAGGCGGCTGCAGACGAGACGAGGCTGGTAACCGTGTGTGTGAATGAGCGGGGGGGCGGGTTGTATGAGGTTATAGCTGTCTGTGTAAGAAGCGTTCAGTGTGTGTGTGATAGGGATGGGACAATAATCGATTGTATCGTGGATTGCGATAAAAAAACACTCACAATAAGAAAGTTGATCATGGTGAATTTCCATTATCGGGATAATCGTGAATATCCTCACGAGTTGACTGCAGTTTACTGCAGTGTCCTGTCTGATGCAATACAAATATTTGTTTCTTTAAAAAAAAGTCGTACTGTTTCGAGAAAAAAGTCATAATGGTTCGAGAAAAAAATCGCAATGTTTTGAGAAAAAAGTCACAATTTTATGACAAAAAAGTTGTAATGTTTTGAGAAAAAAAGTCACAATTTTATGAAAAAAAAAGTTGAAATGTTTAAGAAAAAAGTTGTAATTCTTCGAAAAATTGGAAGGTGAAGGTGATTCCAGTGTGTTTTAGTGCCGTTTTAAGAGTTTTAAGCATATTTCATTGATTATCGGGATAATATCGTGAATCGTAATTATTTGGGCGAGGTAACCGTGCCTGGCTTTGCAAACAATACGAGACAGAAAGATAAACAGTTTTACTTGTAAACACACTGGATCAGATCAGGTTGTACATTGCAAAAATCAAAGAATATTACGATTTCTTTCTTTTTATTTTAAAATATATGTTATATAAATAAATTATGTCTCTGGTTTGCCCTTTTATGGACGTAATGCACAAAAATAGATATAGGTTCAAACCTGTGTGTTTTTTTTTAGAAGGAATAATTGAAATTTGGACAGCCGTAGTGCAAACAGAGGTCTTAAGGGAAATCGATGGGGAAGCTTTAAGTTTCCATCAGGGAAATCAGAGGAGGACAAACAAAAATCACTACGACGACACAAGGAAAATATAAGAAAAATGTAACTGCTGCACAGTGTGGATATGGATGTGCTGCAGGGGGTTGATTAATAATGGACGATATAGATGGAAAGATCTGTCACACCATCAGTAATCTGTTTTCTTATGCATCTTTGCACAGTCCTTTTATTGCCTGATTTTCTTTTATTACTGATTAAAAACGACAGGGACCCCCAGCGTATTGTTTTCCCATAAAAACTGAAATCTGCACTTCAAAACAAAACACCCTAAGGTCTCTTCAACATACATGCTTTTATTCTGCATGTATGTGACTGTTGGAAACGTTGACGTAGGACTGGATGAAATCTATCTCGATATAGATCATTCCATATCTCAATAACAATATTTATATCATGATATAGCATGTTTTCTGGTAATTCAATAAATAAGTCCAGTCTATATGAAATAACCACATGGGTAAGCGTATTTTTGTATTCTCCTGTGTTCAATAAATACTTTTTTTTCTTAATTTAATTAAGACATTTGGTGCAAAATGAACATAACAGTTTCAAGTGAGTTATAGAGAAAAAAATAAGTATTTTTTTTCCATCTGTACACTGACTGTTCATGTGCATGCACACACAAAGTGTGCATGCTCTTATAGATTTAGACAACGTAATCGTGTATCACGATATCTCGATTTAATCACGATACGCCTCCACTGAAAGACGGTAAATGATAGAGTGAATTATCGCCCAGCCCTGCGTTAAAGCATGTTTTATTCTTACTGAAGGTCAGAATGTAAAAACAGAGCAAATCATGTGGAAGTACATAAACAGGTTCTCCAGAGAAGATAGCTGACTTCTTCTACAACCTGTTTGTTTCCAGCTCATCAAATATCTATGAAATATCTGGCCCGGCGTCAACTTCTGCCACACAACAATGAAAAATATGTCAACATCACAGAACAACTGCTCAATAAACTTTGGCTCCGATGTTGGTTCAAAAAACACAATTACGGTCTGTGTCAGTCAGTGTGTGTGTGTGTGTGTGTGTGTGTGTGGTAGGGGATGTTGCATAAGCTTTCGCAGCAGACAGTTGTGAAAATAAAATCGGGAGATAGGGAGGAGAATGACAAAATACGAGGAGGAGGAGGAGGAGGAGGAGGAGGAGGAGGAGCAGAAGAAGAAGACAATAAAATGGGAGGTGAGAATTGGAGA
Source organism: Heterobranchus longifilis (assembly GCA_028570985.1). Lineage (NCBI taxonomy): Eukaryota > Metazoa > Chordata > Actinopteri > Siluriformes > Clariidae > Heterobranchus > Heterobranchus longifilis. Next base: position 213 of record JAOVVB010169613.1, on the reverse strand, counting down.
AAACACGGGGTTCATCCGTGTGGAATCTCCAGAAGAACAGATTTTAGCAGCCGGCAACAAAAAGGGATTTAAAATGAAAAGTGTTGCATGTGGACGATCACACGCTGCCTGCAGAATACGGACAAAGCACGAGAGATCATTCGAATTTTTCGTCTAACCCTATCCATCCTTTTCTACACAGCTGCATGATCTTTAAATATCCTCACGTCCATA
>JAOVVB010169602.1:0-11462 GCA_028570985.1 Heterobranchus longifilis | reverse complement strand
ACGGAACAGTTGCTTACACTGGCAACCATTTCAATAAAAGCTGATCAACAATTAAAAAAACAGCACCTCAGATTATGAGGGCTCTATTTTAGGCTCTAGATAAAATGCTTGGGTTGTTTTTAGCTGGTAAAGATATCACAATATATACTAGCGAACCAAAACTAATGTTTTATTTTATGCTTCGCTCCGGACCAAGACAACCAAACTGCAAGAGTGAACACACCCTAAGAAATCGGTTATATAACAGGAAAGGTTTATATAGGTCACATTAAGTCCACTTTTGCTGATGGAAGCTCAGGTTCAGTCCTAAAACTATTGAATGAAAGCACTTAAAAGCTATCACAGAAAAACCATCTTCATCAGCCACCTTCATAGTCATCAAGCGGAACTGTCCTATCACCACAATTATCCCAAAGCAGGCCATTCTCAGCTACTAGGCCTCCATGTGACAAGAACCCCAACGAGAAGAGGGGCACCAGGTATCCCTAGACTGTCTGTGTGTGATGAGAGCTCCAACCAGAAGTTAGGCTGCAAAATGTGCAGACATGTCCAGAGGGGAAAAGTGTAACTTGGGTTTCTGAAGGTTTCACTCAGACTTTCTTTTAGGGTTTGGATCTCCTTATGTCTTATGTCAGACACTAGAAATTGAGACTCTGGTCTTGATTTTGGTTGATTGGTAATCTGGGACCACTTACACACCAGTTATTGGAACTCTGGACTCGACTGTGACTTTAGAGATTGTAACTCTAGACTTAGTTTAGACTTTAGGGTTTGGAACGCTAGGCTTGAATGTCAATCTGATTTTAGGAAGCTGAACTCTAGGGTTTGGAACCTCTGGACTTTGTCACATTTAATGACTTGGGACTCTGAATTTGACCTGTGCCTTAGGGCTAAGGACTTTGCATTCAACTCATACTTGACAACTCAGGGCTTTACTGAATCACTATTTCACAACTTTTTTCAGTAACTGAACACATGTTCTCAATCCACTTCTCAAAAATAGATAGTTCCAGAGGTCCACTTTCCAATTTTATAACATTGCGTTTGCATTGCTTTCCTTGTAGTTTGTCTCAATGTTTACAAATGTAAAGAGCATGTACGGGAACCAGGCATTTGAAAAGCCCAGGCCATTAATCACCAAACATAAATATACCATGCCAAAAACCTTCATGTGTGTTTTTTTTTTCCTTAGGCTTCACATTTAATAAGCGAATAAGCTGTGCTATCAAAGAACGTCTTGTTCAGTCTAGAGAAAATCATCCGTGCCTTTGTCTCATCCTGCATTAATTATCGTAACTGTATACACATCTGATATCCATTCATCTGATTCTCAATTACAGTGCATACACAATCCTTAACCGCATTAATCCAGATTTTGCTCCCGATCACTAGCTACCCCTATTTTGCAAGATCTAGTTTGAGTATCCGTTGTTGTTTTTGAACATCTTTAATGGGCTGGCACCTTCTTACACTGCGCATCTGCTGTACTTTGCCAGTACCCCGCCCCTCAAATCACTTGCTTCTGGCTTCTTTGTTGTCTCGTGTGAAGCCCCGAGGAAATATTATTTTAAAATCAACCACCCAAAGTGTCAGGTTAGTCCCTTTCATCTGAAAAGTTTACTGCATCTTGTGTATACAAAAAAAGTGTCTTGATGATGCTCTATGTGGTGTTTACGGTCTACTGGTTTACTGGTATGTTCTCAAATAAGTCAATTTACTAGGGTGCCTAAACAGAACTCATTAGTACTCTGTTCCTGAGCATCAACATTATAGTCTCTGTAGACAAAAACCTACTATTTTTGATTAATGACTAGGATCTGAACTCTGACAGCTGAAGTTTACTTTGACCTCCACTAGCATACGTGAACCAGGTCATAAATTCCCAGTCTCCACTGGAGTTAATAGGATAGTACGTCAGCTAGCTCAGTGGCAGACTTGTTCTAGGTAGGACATGCTTGGTTTTGTCTTCCTCTGAGACACACATTTACCCACACGTGGTTCTTATTTAGTTTTGTGCTGGTGTACCTTTTTTTTCTTATTGCTAATGTATAATACATTTGCAGTACTTTTTTGGGTTTCTGAGTCTAAATGGAATGGCGAATTTCCATTTCCTGTCAACCGGTGTGATATAAGTGTAGACAATAAAGTGCTTTTTGTCCAGGAAAAGTAGACATTCCTAGAGACATTATTATAATATGAGAATAATATGAGAAATAAGCCCAAAACATGCACAAAGCTGATGTCGTATCTTAATGGAAATATAGTAGGATTACATTTTATGATTTCTGTTGTAATACCCCAGGGCTAAACACACTGTTTCATGTGTAAACTTGGGGGGCCTTTGTGGTTGCTAAACCCTTTTTAGATAATTTAGAACTCATCTGGAAGTTGTAATGCCATCCAGATTCTTCCAAGAAGATTTCCTCAGGCCCCGCTTTTGACCTTCCATATACAATATAGTATTGTTTCAGGATCTGAGAGCTAGCCCTAGTCTGCCTGGTGTTTTAACGGTTAGTTCAGTGTAGGGCCATCTCCTTCTGGGAAAGATGGAACGTATTGCTCATGCAGTTGTACAGTATGAGCCTGTAGATGGAAAGCTTGAAGGTGACTGAGATGTGGCCTTAAGGTAAGAGGTAGTTTATCATCATCAAGAAAACTTTCCTATGGCTCAAGAGAGCGAAGTTCTGATTCCAGGTGGTAGTTACTGCATTTACGCTGTCGAGCTGCGAGATGCAGTTAGTTAACATAAATGCTTTCGAGCCAGGTGGAAAAAATAGGCCCGTGAATCAACAGTCTAAGGCGCGCGGAGAAAAGAAGGAACACAATTGCGTAACTTCTCTCTGGGGCAAGATTTGCTCAAGTTCTTGGAACGATGCCCACGGCCATGTTTTTACTCTCCAGTCTTCTCCAATGAAAGACAACTGTGTGACTTAATAGCCTTGTTTAGTTGGAAAGACTTTAAGCTCAAAGAGTAAAGAGTATAATTATAACAAAACAAAAAAAAATTACATGCACACATAAAAATAAATATAATAAAATACTGCTAAATTTACTGATCATTCACATCCGAGAACTGTCCACATGGGCAGGACTTCAAATTCTAATTTCTGTGTTTCATGAATATTACATTAGGCCGCAAATCTGTTTCTTCAGTCCATATATTCAAAACAATATATACTGTATTTCTGGCTTAAAGGCAAGTGGTTAGGTTAAAGGCAGGGTTCAAGACGGGTTTGAAAACCCCATCTCAGATGCTTCTACTTAAAAGAAAAAATCTGGCAACTTTGAGATGTGTAACAAGGGAGCCTCAGGGGAAGCATTAGGATCCGTATGCATTTATTAATCAACATCCAAACTCCAATCAGTCTCATAAAAACAAATCTCTAATCCAAAACCAGGCAGGAATAATCCAAAATCACTACAGCGGGGTCAGAAGAAAGGCACACAGAATAAAAAAGAAACTATAAGATTTAATGCCTTTCCCAGAGTCTCAAATTCAATCCTGATGCACTACGATCACAGTATTGTATGAAACCACAGATATTCGGGAAGTTCGTCAGAGTTTGGTATGGCTTGTCACTGCTTTGAGCTCACACTGCTCTCATAAAGTGGCTAAATACAACCCTGTGCACTAAACCCATATACACTAATAGATACCTGACATTTATTATGAAATCACATAATCACAGGTATCCAAAACACAGGTATGCGAGGTGATAGATCATAGCAGTTCTAAGCAAATCATGGCGCATAGCAGGTACTTTGTAGGCATCAGTGTCAAAATGTAGTCCAGCTTGCAAGTTCATCGAAGCGTGATGAGTCGATGTGAGCTTGCACACTTCTGGCAAAGACGAAGATAATTATATTCTTATCATAAATATTTTGAAAAATGGATGCTGTCACAAAGCAGCTTTACAGAAATGACATTCTGGAGAGGTAAGCACTGCAGCCTCACACCTCCAGGGTTAAGGGTTGCTCCCCCCCATTATGGATACATGGGGATTTTCCAGCTTCATCAGTCTCTAATGAGCAAGCCGAAGGCAATGGTGGCAAGGAAAAATCCCTGAGACGACGAGAGGAAGAAACCTTGAGAGGAACCAGACTGAAAAGGGAACACGTCCTCATTTGGGATAGCGTGGCCGTAAAATAAATCTCTTTTGTAACCTTGTTCTTTAAGGTCAAAAGTGCAATTCTATAACAGGAAATGCATTCCAGTTAGCATAAAGGCCATTTTGTTCACTATTCACTAATGGAGAGTTGGGTTCAACATAGTTCAGGGTAGTTTCAGTCAAAAAAAGTGCTCAAGCCATCAAGTATCTCTTTATTGATGGCCTTACTTAATGGCCCAAGATTTTGGACCTGTGACCTTCCAATCAGTAGTCTAGTAGCCTCTGCCCCTATGATGTCACGTCAGTGAAGTTCCATCAAAATTTTCCATTTGGGACAATTACCTCATTAACACTTTAGTAAGGTGGGAAGGGGCTTGTCAGCAGGGGGTCAGGAGTGACAGTGTGACCCACACATTGGTAATGTTAATAATCTGACTGCATTCACCAGAAAATTGACTTAATATTGTGCTTAACCCAACACCTAAACTTGAGAAACTTGCCTATGTCAATTACACAAAGTGTGGTTAGCACTGTCGCCTTGCACCTCCAGGGTGGAGAGGTTCGATTCCTGCCCAGGGTCTGTGTATGGAGTTTGCATGTTATCCCCCGTGCTTGTTGGGTTTCCTCCAGGTGGTCCGGTTTCCTCTCACAATTCAAAGACATGCAGATTAGGCTTTTTGATATTCCCAAATTGTGAATAAGCATGTGTGTATGTGTGTGTCCTGCAATGAATTGCCACCCTATCCACGCCTAATGCCCCAAGTCTCCTGGGATAGGCTCCAGGCCCTGTGTACAGGATAAAGCATTATTATGTGACAGTGATTTAGACAATTAATCCTGCATAAGTTTCAATGATCTTAATTACATAAACAGTGTTTTCTGGGAGAACAGTGTTAGCAGCATTATTGCTTAGCATTTTGCTGTTAGCGATTATACATCAAGTCAGTCATTTCTTTTGTAATTGATTTTCAAAATTTCCTGCATTTTTGAAAGCTTCCTTAAACAGCCCAACTCAGCAGGAACACCAACACTCTAGTAACTGCAGTAATAGAGTTGTAACAATGTTGCCATGACGTTCAACATCAGGACAACATTTTTTTTGAAAGTTAGAATGACGTTGATATATAACGTTGAACAAACGACCAAAAGACAACGTTGAAAATACAACCTCAAAGCAATGAAATCAAAAACTTTAGTTAGAGCGTTTATGCCGACTAACGTCCATTGGCACAACGTCCGACCACACCCATGGTTCCTTAAGTTTCGGGCAGGGTTTAGAATCCTAATAAGAGATCAAAGGGACGGACACAACAGCTTCCGCACACAGCACATAAGTTTCATGTCACGCATCTCATAGCACTGTAATGCTGAGCAGCATCTTAGCAACCAAATGACTCTACTGTAATATAGTGTTTGTGGTGCTTGTTGTTATATACACACATTTACAAGCACCAGCTGCATGCCCCCTAGTGGTCCAGTAATAAGCATGTAGTGCTTTCTGGTGTTCAGGTTCTGCCTAGGTCCTCAGTTTGGTATTCATTTGGTTTTGAAGTTGTTTTTGCAACAATGTGTTAGGAAGCATTCATTCAATCTTATCCCATCATTATGTAGTCAATGTTTTTCCAGAAAAGGAAAAATATCTCTAATCATATGAATGCAATTGATTTATGACTTCTTCATGCATAAAAGGGCTTAAAAGTTCAAATGGGCACTGCTCATTTAAAACCCTGCAGCCAATTTGATTTTATTTATGATTTAATGCAGAAACAGTGACCGATAAAACAGCACGGTCATTTCTTTGCTTTGACTCTTTTCCAGGTACTCTGCATACTCACACTCCTCCTCTGTTGCAGGACCTGGACAGTCTGCAGATTCACCTGGAGGAGGTGCGTTTCTTTGACCTCTTTGGCTACAGTCAGGAGGTTGGAAGCTGGCTGTGCTTCATGTGCAACAACCCAGAAAAAGCTGCTGGTAAATTTTATTCCAGATTTATTTTTAGATTATTAAAATACCATTGCATGGCCATGGGTCCATCAGCTAGATTACTTGAAACTAAGCTGATTTAAGTGTGAATCAAAATTATATTTAAGATTCACTATGACCGTTTTCTTTGCCTATCTGTTTTTTCAACCAACATTTCAATTGTCGAGAAGGTGTTGATTAATATGTTCACGTATCATTTCCATAGTAACGGCTCATTCACAGAAACCTGCACGGCAGAATTATTGACATTGGTGAAGTTTTCTGTAAGGAGACTAAACTTTAGACCTAAACTTTATGTACAGAGTCTCTGTGAAGCATAAAACTCTGTGGAGCAGGAAATAAGATAAAAAGCTATAATTACATGGTATTGAAGGATCTTATGGGAGAAATAGTTCAGATTGCTGACCTTCATCATCCTGGTTCCACCATCCTAATGATCTGCAGTACGAAACAGGAAATGAACAGGAAAAGTGAGACAGAGAGGAAAACCCCCAGGAAGGAAAAGGGGTGAGTTTGAGGAAAGACAGATGGGAACATCAGACCTAAAGTTTATGGAAGGAGTCTCCAGTGTCAGACCTAAAGTTTATGGAAGGAGTCTCCAGTGTCAGACCTAAAGTTTATGAAAGGAGTCTCCAGTGTCAGACCTAAAGTTTATGGAAGAAGTCTCCAGTGTCAGATCTAAAGTTTATGGAAGGAGTCTCCAGTGTCAGATGTAAAGTTCATGGAAGGAGTCTCCAGTGTCAGACTTGAAGTTTATGGAAGGAGTCTCCAGTGTCAGACCTAAGGTTTATGGAAGGAGTCTCCAGTGTCAGATCTAAGGTTTATGGAAGGAGTCTCCAGTGTCAGACCTAAGGTTTATGGAAGGAGTCTCCGGTGTCAGATCTAAAGTTCATGGAAGGAGTCTCCAGTGTCAGACCTAAGGTTTATGGAAGGTGTCTCTGGTGCCACACCTAACGTTTAAGGAAGGAGTTTCCAGTGTCAGACCTAAAATTTATGGAAGGAGTCTCCAATGTCAGACCTAAAGTTTTTGGAAGGAGTCACCAGTTTTTCAACAGAACATAGTTAAGTGTGTGGTAACAGTAACTCCACTTCATCACACCACCCTGTCAATCAATAATTTTCTTTAACAGCACATCAAGTGTTTTTTTCCCAACAAAAATTAAACTTATCAGTATATTTTCCTGAAAGAAGTTGTTTCATTCTGTGTGTGCCAAATATTAATATGAAGCCTAACACTAGTGTGTTGGAGCAGGAAATAAGACTATGAGCTATAATTACGGTGGTATTGGAGGATCTTAAAGAGAAATAGTTTGGATTGCTGACCTTCATCATCCTGGTTCAACCATCCTAATGGTCTTTAGTACAAAACAGGAAATGAAAAGGAAAAGTGGAAAAACCCCAGGAAGGAAAAGGAGTGAGTGTGAGGAAAGACAGATGGGAACATCAGTACTTTTGCTCAGCCTGGAAAAAACTCACGGATTTAACAGATTCAATAACTGCTCCTGTCTTAGACGTGATCCATGTTATTGTATTATTCAATTTTTCATCCTCTTAGACTGTAACATTATACGATACACAGCATGTTTATGACCAGAACTAACCGTTATTTCAGTAGAAGAAAAGGTCTTGTCAGATATACATTACAGCACAGTGAAATTATTTATTTTGCATATCCCAGCTTGTTTGGAGGCTCAGGTCAGAGTGCAGAGTCAACCATGATACAGTGCCCCCTGGAGCAAAGATGATGATGATGATGATGATGATGATGATGATGAATAGGAAGTAGGAGAAGTAAACACAGTAAAAATAGAAGAAGTATGGATGTTAAGAAAACATTTGAACTGTAGAATAAGCAGAAAACCTGCGTCAAGAAGAAGAAGAAGAAAGTCTTGAATGATGATGATGGAAAACTGACCCTGACTGGTCAGTTTACACGACCTGCGAAACACACACACACACACACACACACACACGTACACACATAAGTGAGTGCTGTGAGTGGTTTCTCAGGGAAAAGCTCTCTATTCTAAACCCTTGTGTTAATCCACAACAGTAGAGCACACCTGAACTGGATCTCTATAGAAGAGCGCACATCTGTTTTATCTCACTGCAGATGTTGTGTAGATGCTCATAACATTCTCAAAATGAAAATCGTTCCCTTGGGCATGCTCAAGTCTTTGCGTGTTTTCGATTACTGATTTTCTGATGCAGCCAGTCCAGGTTTTTTACAGCATTTTACGTTTCATGAAATAGTCAGCAGAAGAAAAAGGAACCTCACACACACACACACACACACACACACAACACATAAAACAGTAAACACATACAGCACAGCGAAGTCTTTTAACATGTACAGTATGTGTCCAAACCTCGCCCCCAGATCTCAGTACTGGGTTTGTGACTTAGTGCTACGGTCCAGGTCTTCATCACTTCACGCCTCCTAGTGATGCCCTGACGTCTGGGCCGTCTGTTTTCATAGACTGGGAAAAAAAACGTATCCTTACCTCCCGCCTTGGTGTTTGCTTTTAGACAACCGTTTAACAACGTAGTTCACGGGTTGTTAGTAAGCAGCTTGACCATGCTGACACTTTGTGCAGATTTGTGCGTCCTGCATTCCACTGAGCAACTCAAGCACAATGCTGTGGCACCAGTGTGGGTCTGGATTTAGTCCACATCTCGTTATAACCGAGGTCTGCCGAAGAGCATCTCTGAACACACAACACATCAAAACCTTGAAGCAGATGAGATACAAGAGCAAAAGACTACACTGGGTGCTGCTCCTGTCTGCTATGGACACTGAAACTGAGGCTGCAGTTCATATGGGCTCACCAAAATGATACCATAGAAGATTGGAAAAATGTTGCCTGGTCTAACGAGTTTTGATTTCTGCTGAGACATTCAGATGGTCAGATCAGAATTTGGTATAAACAACATGAAAGCATGTCTCCATCCTGCCTTGTATCAACGGTTCAGGCCGGAGTTGTAATGGTGTAGGGGAGATTTTATTTAGTCGGCCATAAATTAAAAAAAAGAATAAGGGGGGTCGTGGGGGCCCTGGAGCCTATCCCAGGAGACACAAGGCGGGGTACTAAACTAAATTATTAGTTTAAAAGAATCAATTTAAAAGAATGAATCAATTCTGAATCAAAATTTGATATTGATTTAATAAATTAAATCGAAAAAAAAAAAAAAAAGATCAAATTGCAAAATCCATTTAAACTCACAGCTCTACCGGTTTCTGTTCAACCTGGCAAGTTGAGGGTTTTGTTTGTTTTCAAATATTAGTTTGTTTGGTTTTTGTCTTAATAACTTCGAAAGAGAATTAAAAAGCGAAGCTTTATTGCAGCTATAACGTACCTGAGAACAGGAATTTATCTTGTGAATGTTTAACAACATTAACCGTAACTATGAGTTATGATGTTCATTAGTAAATTATGATGAAACCCTGCTATGTTGTAACAAGGAATAAAAGATGCTGTTAATGGAAAATAATCAACCCGGATATGGTTTGTAAGGGCGACTCCGCCTCATCAAGCCACCCCATTTATTTGCAGGATCGATGTTAGACGTTTCAGTAAAGTCTGTGTCTTTCTCATTTCTTCCTCGACGTCAGGTGTAATTTACTACCCCGTGCTCATGCGGCCGTCCCTGAGAGTATCCTCAGTTTTCCAGCATGCTGCCAGTCACGGACAGATGATCCACTTTTCTCATTTAGCCGTCCAACTTTGAGGTCTGATTGAGGTCTCATTCGCGTACACTTTTCCATGAAACCATTAATCTGGAAGGAGCAGTCTGGTGTTACGGATAGATGTGTGTGTGTGTGTTGGGGGGGGGGGGGGGGTTCGTTCAGTACAGGTCAGCCAGACTAACCTTCACGATGGTTATTTCATTTTAGGGAATCGTAATGATGTGAGATCCGTCACCGCTTGAAGCTTTAATTGTGATTTAACAGTCTACATTTTGTACATGACGACCAGCGTGTTCTGGCCAAGTGTTACTGAAAATGTAAAGACAGAAATGTCAGTGGAAAGGAAAAAATAACTCCATATGGTGAAATATCGATGTTTTATTTATAGTTCTTTGAAAGCTACATGATTTCCTGAAGTCTGAACTAAGAATAATATTCTAGCATTTTAACGACCCAAAAAATGGGGGACTACTTTAGTGAAATGTAAATAAGGTTAGAAAAAAGGTGAGAAAATGTCAAACTAACAAAAAAAGAAGTAGTAATTACATTTTATATGCTCACACTCTTAAAGCCTCTGACTTGCCCAAGTGTAACATTACGTCATAAACACAACTAAAAATAATAATAATAATAATAATAATAATTATGTCTAGATGTAAAGCTTTCCATCCACACACTAGAGAAAATATGAAAATTGCGCATGTTCTCATGGAAATAACTCAGTGAAAATGACCCTGATTCTGATGTGACGTGAGTATGATGTCACTTCCTGTGTGTATTAAAAAAATCTTACAGTTGTGTGCCCATGTGTCCTGGTGAAAGGATAAAAATCACCAACAAGATGGAGTGATGATGCCACGGTTACCACCCCGGAGTCGATTATTTTCCAATAACGCCCCACGCTTGAGTGTTTGATTCCCCGTCTCGCATTAATGAAGTCCATGAAGTTCTCACTGTGTCCTTAAAACTTTGTAGAACTCAATAGGAATAGGGTCAAAATGGAAAAGTCTATACTACTTCCAAGCCATGTCCCTGTCAGGTTCTCAATGAGTCTATCATGTTGTCTCTAACTTCAAGTTGTTCAAGTTCTTACTGCGTTCAACCAATTTCTTGCGGCCATAGTGTGAACGTGGCTCGGTGTGACATGGGCCTTACATTTTGCTTTTTCATTAAAGAACGGCACATTGTACTTTTTAATCCAGTTATACAGTGCAGTGAGAACGGTTATTTTTTTTGCATATTTGAGACGCTTCAGATCATATCAAACAAATTTTAATATTACTGTCAGACCTGCTGAAACAAGAAATTAGAAAAAACCTGTCTGACAAAGTGAGGCATGCTAAAAGATCTACTGTAGAAAAGAAACATGATTCAAGAACAGATGAGAAAGAAAGTAATTTACATTTATCAATTATATACATATAAGTATATCACCATAGGTCTTGCTGGTTATAAATACTTTCTTTCCCTGGAGCCATATGGCTAGTTCAGGTGAAATAAAGACTCAAATTTGTGCTAAATACACCATAGCAACGAGGGCATTAATATAAGGCCTTGTTCACACGGCGTTAAAATCGAGCGTTTTTCTTGCGTTCGTAGCGTCTGGTGAGTGCGGATGAAGCGCCGAGTGTTTTCTACACATAGGAGTCAATGAGAGTGTTCACACGGGCTTTGGTGACGTG
>JAOVVB010169592.1:0-11462 GCA_028570985.1 Heterobranchus longifilis | reverse complement strand
TGCCATTTTTGCATGAAAAATTACTTTAACGATTAATCGATTATCAAAATAGTTGCCGATTATTTTTCTGTCGATCGGCTAATAGATAAGTCGACTAATCGTTGCAGCTCTAGTTAAAGTCCCAGTGAAGTTGGAGCGTCTTTAGTTTCTGTACTGTGACGTATTTCCCAGTGAAACAGAATGTTTGTACGAGTTACAGGAGGGATTTGAAACGGCTAAACAGATAACTTTTCTGCTTTAAATTATCATTATGAAGTAAAGGTTGACTGCACAATATAATTGCTATAGACTAATGACACCATCTGCATTTAGACTGGTTCCCTATAAGCCCTTGCTTTCTGCCACCCGGGAAAATGACGGATCGCTTTACGGCACGAGCTCCGGGACGAGAGAGTTCACAGACTGTATAAACATCTTTCTACTAGAACAGTAAAACCTGCATACTTATTAACACTACCGGCTGTTTTACTCTGCCTTTATCGTAGCACTGACATCAGGGTTTCTAGTTTATGTGGTTGTTTATGCTTTGTACAGTAGCAGGCTGCTAGTGATAGCCTGATGCTAACAGCTAACACCAACACACCGGGAGCTACAAGAAAACCTGCAGTCAGCCGGAGTTTTACAACAGAGACTGTCGATAATAATGTTACCTGCTGCTACAGAGCGTTAGCCTTTTAGCATCACAGCTAACACAGCAGCCTGGCTGTCCAAAGCAGAAACAGGCGATATATTATCAACAGCTCCAGGTTTGTTTCTCATTGTATAGAATAATCAAACATATATGTTTGTTGCTGGCTGTTAGCGTGAGCCTCGTCGCTAGCCTTGTTGCTAATTCTAGCTACATGCTAACAGACACGAACATCTCTGATATATTGTCTGTTTGATAATCCAAACAAAGAACATGGTTTCTTTTGGTGGACATGTGTGTGAGTAGCTTCTTTCTTCTCTCTTATTTCCAAAGTGGTGGTGATGAAAAAAGTGTGAAAAGTTGAAAAGCTATCTGTCGGCGCTTTAAATCAAATTCTTCACATTTGATTGGACCGCTAAAAAGTGGCGTGATAGAGCTACAGTACAGAGGACTGCTGGCTCAACACACACCTCCGTCACATGTAGATCAGGAGGACAAGGGAGCAATAAAAGCGTGTCACTGCAGTGTGGCCAGTACATGCAAATGAACGGTGGTCAGTGATCCTTTATGCCACCAGCTCACTCGCCAGCAAAAGGCTGCCGTCTTCCGGTACCGCCGCCGTTCATAGCGTTACTGTAATGAATCTGAGCTCTGTGACGCTAGAAAATGCAGATTGATTGACGGGTGGATGTCATGATGTTATTGGTCGAAATTGGTCAGTACCGGCTTACATAAGCACGTCATATTTAGTTTTACAGTAAGAAAACATGATTGGATTTTGATATAAAAATATGAAGAAATTGATTTTTGGTAGGGCTGCACGATATAAGGAAAATATGCATATGTGAATAACGTTGTTGAACATTGCGATAACGATTTTTCCCACAAAAAAAAGTTTAAAAAAAGAAAGAAACTCTGTAAAGGGGCTGGAAGCAGATCTACTCTTCTACATTAAGAAATTCTGGATCTGGCCTCAAGCCCCGCCCACTACCGCTGCCATAGTTTGATTGGTTCCTCGGTACATATGATGTCATAAAACCTGACTTTTTGAACCCAGAGTTTTGAGACTGTTGTTGGCACACTGCAGTTTCAAGACAGAAATTCTCAGTAAGTAAGTAAGCAGTGTAGTACGTAGTGTAATAAATAAGAGTAAATTCTTTACTCATGATATGTCTTGTAGCAACTAAAAAAACACCATATAGACATGTTAACATGGTGAAAAACTTGATTTTCTCGAGAGTGGCTGTTTAAAAAGGCATTTTTCATGTCACTTTGACTTTAAGATTCGTCAGTGTATGACATTGTTGTGCAATGGGTGGAAAGAAATCATTTAGTGGTCCGCTCACGTTTTTATTGCAAACCTGGTGTCAAACTTGGTTTCATTATTGCAGCATTAATGCAGCATCTGCAGGCTTTTGCTCCTTCCCAGCATTTATATGACGTGATGTTTGACAAAGAGCCCGTTTCTTTTCGGAACCAGAGAGGATGTAATTGAGCCCACGATCAAACCCAGGGTGTCTCCACTTTCAGTGTCCAAGGGCACAGGTGTATCCGGGGCCACGGGGACCACACACCCTGCTGCCCGCCAGCCTGGTCGCTGTGACCTCAGAGCGGGGAGCTGCTCCCCTGCCCCTCACTATCATTAGCCTCGCCACACTTCCATGCCGATGCCGGTGACGGCCTTGGACAAACACTGCCATCTGAATCCAGTTAGAGGAGTTTAGCGCTCTGCGGGCTAGCGTGCGAGCGAGCCCCCGAGCAGAGCGCGAGCGAGTAGGAAACTTTAACTCACGTGTGGTCACTTCAACTTTGAAGCACCGGCGTCTTCAGAGGGGGAAAAAATGACAAAATGATTGAAACAGATGTAGCGGTGGGTCTGTAGCTGCAGCAGGGGTAATGGACATTAAATTATAGTGTTGTGATTCCGTTTGCTGAGCAGATCAGACGGGCTGCAGTAGTGATTATGGTGCCTAATTGTAATTAAAAAGTTTTACCTCTGTAATCTGCTGTTATCATGGAAAATAAGCCAGAACGAGGAAGGTAAATATGAAACCTGCTTTTACTGTAACCCTGCTCTTATCTAGTTTTGACACTTCCCAGGAAATGTGTTCTACTAAACTGACAAACCTTGCTCTGTATAGTCCACCGTGCATTAACACTAGAGATGGGACAATAATCGTTTTTATCGCAATAAAAAACACTCGCAATAAGCTGATTGTGGGGGATTTCCATTATTGGGATAATCGTGAATATCCTCAAGAATTGACTGCAGTTTACTACAGTGTCCGATCTGTGGTGCAGTAAAAAATATTTGTTTCTTAAAAAGGTTGTAATGTTTCAAGAAAAAAGTTGTCATGTTTTGAGGAAAAAAGCTCACAATTTCATGAGAAAAAAGACATAATGTTTTGAGAAAAAAGTTTTAATATTTCAAGAAAAAGGTTGTAATGTTTTTCGAGAAAAAAGTCTAAATGTTTTGGAAAAAAAGTCACAATTTTATGAAAAAAGTCGTAATTTTATGAGGAAAAAAGTCATAATGTTTTGAGAAAAAAGTTGTAATGTTTTGAGGAAAAAAGTCATAATGTTTAGAGAAAAAAGTCAGAATGTTTTGAGAAAAAAGTCAGAATGTTTCGGAAAAAAAGTTGTACTGTTTCAAGAAAAAAGTCCCAACAAAGCAAAATATAAGGTAAAGTGCCGTGTTAAGAGTTTAAGAGCATATTTAATTGATTATCGGGATAATACCGTGAATTATTTTGGCCAGGATAATGGTGAGGTGAAATATCGTCTCATAGTTGACAGTGTAAACAGCCGTACGGGGGAACAGAGGCAGCATTGGATCACTCTGGGTTTTGTCAGATTGCGCAGCCGAGGTTTTGCAATATGAGGGCAAGCTGCAATCCCCTTTCTATCTCTGTTCTGTTTCAGTCAAGGTCAGTCGAGTGTGCTGCGAGAACTGAGCCAACTTTTAAAGACTTTTCCCGAAGGATTACATGCATGTAATATAGGATTTCCCCCCCTCATGTCTGCGTGAACTTATTGTCGGGACTTTTCAGTGATGAAGTCAGGTATGTGAGGTGTTCGGTGCCTGAGGCCATGTGAGGAAGCAGGCTGTTTACCAGTAAACGTGAACTACTCTATCGAGTAAAGGGGAAGTAGGTGGTGACACATGCTCGGGCCTGTGTGGGAGGGAGGAGCCACCGGCCTCTTGTTAGACTGTGTAGTCCAGTCAGCTTTTATCACTATACGTTTCCTGCCTCGACTCCACTTGAGAAAAGAGAATAGAGAGGAAGCAGGCAGAGTCTGAGACGCACTGGACACAGTTACTGCTCCTCAAACTTCACGGGATTTCTTTTCTGGCTTGTGTTTTTTTTTTTTGTTAAGTAACAATGGGATTATGTTTTTCTGAAAAGCAAAACTTGGGGATGCTTACGAGTTGGAAAAAGGTGAGTTAGTTTTGGAGCATTGTGCTGTGGGAGAGTGGAGAGTGGTCTGCTGTATGGAGAGTGTGATTTATCCAAGAGTGCATTCGTTGTTTTGATCTTTAGAACGATGGTTCTCAAAGTCTCAAGGACCCCCACGCTGATTTTGTCCCAGGGTCCTCCATCTGACAGGGTCTTTGCTTTTAGATGTTTTTATGACAGAAAGTGTGTGAAACCCATGACCAAAATAGTCATACATTCTGTCATTGTGTTACTTATGGATGGAGTTATAGTGAAAATAAATGATTTTGCTGAGGACCCCCCACAGGGACCCCTGGGGGTCCCCACTTTGAGAACCACTGCTTTAGATAAATATTGAATTTAGTTTGCTTTTTCTATTACTTATTACATTGAGATTTTCCTGTCTTGCTTTTGTAGAAAGTAGACATATGGCTTTAAAAACATTTGGTCACATTTTGTGTTAATTTAAATCAGGTGACTTCAGGTGTTTTGGCTAACACCCAAACATATCATTTACATTGCTGGTTTGCGAGACAATGACCCGAGTGTGCACCTATTTTGAATATTCAAACTTTATGAGCTCCTCTTCAGAGAACTAACCACAAGTTGTTGTTTTTTTTTTTGTGTAACTTCTCTATATTACCTAAGACCCGGGTTTGTTCTGAGCGCGAGGACGCTTTGCTAACGTAAAAAGGATGTATGAGTTAACGCCATGCATTGAGTAATCTATTGTCCCGAACACTCACAGACTTGTCACCGTGCCGTGTGCGTCTGAGCTGAACTTTATGACCCCGGGTGATTGAAATGCGTCTCTCTGCCTGATTCATTTCCTAGAGGTCGCACAGATCCAGACTGCTCCGCTGCTTTCAAGAATCAATTACAAGTTCCCTTTGAATGGAATAAAGACGTCTGAATCCAAGCTCAAATTCTTGTCCTTACGAGCTCTCTTTGATTTTTATGGACTGCCTCTGGCAGTCTGGCGTTTTGAGTGCAGCCAAGGCTTTGAAAGTGGTATTCAAGTTTCACAGTCAAGTAGATGTTAGCTGTCTGCTCGACAGCTATTAGACAGCTGTCGAGACCAGAAGAGAAAAGACCCCATTGTAGGAAATGATAATAAAAAGAAAAAGAAAAGCCCGGGCAAAAAGGCGTAATCATGGCTGGGGTTTTTTTTTTTTTTTTTTTTTTAAGACATTATAAAAACAGGAAATTACAAGGAAAAGGAATTGATTGCACCATTATCTTATTCATTATGGAGATTAGGATGTGATTTTGCAGTAGTGCTTCTCTTTTTTGACAAGAAAATCCATTTTGCATCAGAATCTCCCTTCTTTTAAGTCTGTGATTTTTTGTGTTGAAATTCTTTATTAGGAATAACCTTGAGATGTGTGATCTCATTTTCAAGGATAATAATAATTAATACAATAAGCACAACAAAACATTTAACAGAGACAAAATAACAACAAGATAATTAAACAATACTAGGGCTGTCCTCGACTAAAGAAAATCTTGGGGTGTTCAGACCAGACGCGAATAAAATAATCTACTCGCTTAATTTGCGTGATTACTCGCGTCGCTCGCCGCGGAAGTTACGATTTTTGAAGTCACGCGAATTCGCATCATTCGCTTCATTGCGCCACGTCATCGCTTCCCGTCATTCACGTCGTCCGACCGGAACTCGCGTCTAATCTCGTCTTTGCATTGACTTAATGTGTAATTCATTCACCCGAATTCATTTATTCGCATCCCGGTGTGCACACGACATAACACTCGTAGATTTTGTCGCCTAATTGATTCGTTGATTTAATCGACTGATCTATAAAACTGAGTTTCATGCAAAAGCACCACTTTAAATCTTGTGTTTACCAAAGATGTGCTCAGAAGTTTCTTGGAAATAAGCATTCTGCATGAAAAAAAGCATAAAAAATGACTAATCGACTAAATAAATCTTAGTCGACTGAGACCAAAACGACCGATTAGTCGACTAATCGACTAAGAGGGAGCAGCCATAAACAATACCAAATGTGACAAGCAGACAAACAAACAAACAAAACAAAAAAACAGTAAATATCGAATAATAATGAAACAAATCAAGAGATAAAACTCCAGGCAGAGCATGAAGATGGATCTTTGTAAAAAAAAAGTCTTAATGACAGTAACACAGAAAACAACGTCTAGCCAAGTTGTGTCAATCCAGTGCATCGCCGTGTGTATTGAATGTGTGTGTGCTTGTATAGCTTGTGTGTGTGTGTGTGTGATGTGATGCAATGAGCTTCGAGTGGGGACCACCGGTAGAATGATGGAGAGGGGGGGGCACGTGACTCTGTTGCCATGGCGTTGAGGTTGTCGTCCAATTGGTGGTGCGCTGGTGGGCGGCAGACTGAAAACTCTGGTCTGTTTCTCTCCCGTCGTCTCCCGTTTGCGTCGTTTTAATGCAGAAAACTGCTGCAGTGAGACGGGAAACAATGGGGAAATATCGTAGACACAAACAGCTGGTTTTGAGAACAAGAACAGGTCTTTTTAAAACGTACGGTGGTGATTATGGATTGGGAGTGTGTACAGCTACAGCTGCTTATAAAAGAAAAAGACTCAATGTTGTAAATTAATACCCGGCGTCTCCTCAGCCATGTGATAAACGCTCCGGTGCTTTGAAGCCTCACATTGCGCAGTGTGCGTTGGATCTGTTCTGCATTACTGAGCAGGGGGAGACGATGGAGAAGGGAGGGAAACTGAGGAGGAGGTGGGGGGGGTGAAAGAGACAGTGGGAGGGGGTTTGCAGAGAGCACAGGAGTGAGGGAGAAAGAGAGAGATGTGGGGGGGATTCTCCAAACTCTGATTTTCTGCAGTGCTGTGCATGGCTCTGCGTTTAGCAAGGGTGGGAGGCAAAGAGAGAGAGAGAGAGAGAGAGCCTGTCTGCCACAGGGGACTCTACAGCTAGAGCACCCCCCTCCTCCTCCTCCTCCTCTCCGCCTTTCTCCGTCCCTCCTTTCTCCCTCTCTGTCTTAGAGTCTGCCCTTCCTCCCTGCCTTGCTCAATCCAGGCTTGGGAAGGCTGGATTCTCCCCCTCCCTCCCTCCCTCCCTTGCATGTCACTGGATAACATTTGGATGGTGGCAGGAGGAGAATGAGGTTTTAGAGACACGAAGAAAAGGAAATATTGATTGCATCCGAGGGGGATTCCATCACTGCAGATCCTGGAAAACAGCGGGCGACGCTATGAGGAGACGCATTTGGCCGGGGATGTAGGGGTCCGCCGCAGCCCCTCTCTGGAGAGTTCGGCTGGGGCGTTTTTACCGTAGTCGACCGGCGGAAGGCGGCGGGGGATTTGGTGGCGCTTGGGGTTGTAGGGGCTCAGCCTTGGGGGTCCACTCAGAGAGGAGCGTACAGGGCTTCTGCTGGGGAGCGCCAGGGGCTCAGCACAGCGCAGCACCATGCCTGAGGCCAACTACCTGTTCTCTGTGTCCTGGGGATACATCAAGGTGTGTCCCAGACGACAGCCGGCGTACACGGGACTGCGTGTGTGTGTGTGTGTGTGCTTGTGTGTGTCTCCACATTGATTTTTGTTGTGTTTCGATTGCACACTTGAATGTGTTTTGATTAGATCAAAGTGATTCTGTCGTCCTGCTGTCGCTCAGTGGTGGGGGAGAAAAACAGGCACATTTTGTTTCCCTGGAAAAACTCCTGAAGCATAATGCATAAGCATATGATCACGCTGTGTTTTGTATATGATGTAGGGCTGAGTAATTTTGAAAAAAAATATATGTGATATATATATACGATATATGTGATTATTTTGACTCATATTATCATTTTTTGCATCATTATTCTCATTTTTACAGAGCCCTGAGAGGCAAGAAAGATTTTTTTTCTTCTTTTTTTTCCATCTGTGAAAACAGGTGATTTTTTTTTTCAGGCTCAGTTTTTCTTTAAAAAAAAATTTTTTTTAAAAGATGAAGAGAAATCTTTTAGAAAATGTCACCAGTTTTCACAGATGGAAAAAAAAAATTGAAACATAGACCTGACAAAAAAGTCTCTCAGGGCTTCCATACATTTCCATTGAAAAATGTATAAAAATTATGACGGTGTGCTTTTCTTTGCGAGGATCTGTACCAAACAAATATTTTCTCTGCAGTCTGTAGAACACGATGTGTAGGCCGGGACGTCTCTCCACTACAATATTTTAATTTAAAATGGTATTTTGACACATATTTCGCCTTTAACAAATTTCCAGTAGGCCATATTGCGATTTCGATAACATCCCGATTAATTGTTCAGCCCTAATATGATGCCCTGTAATTTATTAATGCTCGGCAGTCAAGTGTCTCGGTGTCTGACTCAAACCAGGACCGAGAAGACATAAACACACACCTTATAAGGCGCATAAAAAAACCGAGGCCACGTTCTCATGGGACATATTCCAGCGGAAAATAACAGGAAATGCTTCCTTCCTCTGCTCGGAAACAGCAGTAAAATTAATGAATGAATGTATATTTTCTTGTATAGATCATTTAACCTCATGTGTTTTTTTTTTTTTATCTCTGTGTCTGCAGTTCAAAAGGATGCTGAACCGGGAGCTAAACCACCTGTCTGAGATGAGTCGCTCTGGCAACCAAGTGTCAGAGTACATCTCCAACACCTTCCTAGGTGAGCACTGCAGCAACACACAACAAATACTCCACTAGGCTTGGCCGGTATCACACACAGCTCGGTGAATTTCATTATTTTCTTCAGGAAGTAACGTTACGTCAGGATGACTTCCGGTTCCAACGCTACTTCAGGTACAGATTAGGATTTTTAATTGGAAAAAAAAAAGGCTTAAAAGTAAGCCGAAATGACTACAGCATGATGCAGATTTGTAAAAAGTATAAATTAATGCTTTGTCAAGTCTGCCCGCAAGACTACAAGTAAACAACTTTTAAAATGTTTGTTTTCTGGATGGAGTTTGGATCGATCGGGGCATGATGGAGCGGCTGCTACTACAGCGGTACAAACCCAAAATAAACAGATTTTTGCTGTGATATAATTGCAATAAATGGATCAAAATGATGCCGAAATATCGATATCATGATGAAGATTAGTAAAAAGTCTGAATTCATGCTTTGTCATGTCTGTCCACAAGACTACAAGTCAACAACTTTTAAAATGCTTTTTTTCTGAATGGAGTTCTGATCCGTCAGTATTTCGCCACATAAAGATTTTTTTTTCACACAAATACCGTCATACACCACATACCCTGGTAAAATGGCAAGACTGTAATATTGTAAGTATTTTCTCAGTTACTGCAGAAACACAGACTGGGACTTCTCTCTCTCACCTTGTTGAGTTCTCTGGTCATCTTCTCAGGGAAGAACTGCTCCAGGAAGTGTCTGTATTTAAGAGCATCAATGGCCACAATCTCTGTGCAGCGTCTCTGCCAGTCGTCCCTGGAAATGAAAGAAAAGCAATGAGAGATGCAGGGTTCATACAGAGAAAAATTCAAGGACCTTTCAAGCACTTTCAAGGTACCTAAACCAAAAATGTCCAGACTCTCGCAGTCTTTATCATTACATGTAAATTGTTACTATAAATGCAAATGAGAAATATTAATTAATTAATTAATTAAAGTATAATTAATTAAGTAATTTATTTATACCCACAGCACTCTATGTATATTGCTGCAGCTGTTCATATTAACTTTTATTAACTATTTATTTCCATTTAGAAACTACTGTTTACATACAACATATTTAAGCAATAATTTCTTACATTTAAAGTAAAGTCAAATAAAAACAGAATATTGGGCGATATAGCCAAAATATTCTATCACGATATCAGTCATTCCATATCTCAATAACAATATATGTCACAATATAGCATGGTTTCTGGTAATTCAATAAATAAATTGTCTATAGGGAATAACCACATGGAAATGCCTATTTTCATATACTCCTGTATGAATTAAATACTTTTAAATTAAAAGTACTGAGTTTTCTCATCTTATTAAGAACTTTAGTGCAAAATGAACATAACGTGCAAGGATCACAACATAAAGCATTATCTTAAGTTGTAAAAAAAAAGTCAAAAGTCGTAATGTTTGAGAAAAAAAGTCGGAATGTTTACAGAAAAAAGTCAGAATGTTTCGAGAAAAAAGTTGCAATGTTTCGTAACGTAAAGCATTGTATAAATGACATAAACATTGCCGTAATGCAGTTCAGTTTTTGGCATCCCAATAGAAATGATACAGAAGCATATTTACGATAGAGATTTTTATATCGTTTTGACGATATATATTGTCATATTGCCCAGCCCTAGGTACTATGTGAAAATAAAATACCTGTCAGTCTCATCCTTGTGGCTGTCCTTCCATTTGTAACTCTCAGCATAGCCAGAATATTTACTGTACTGCTCAGTGCCTGCAAAACAAGAAAGAAAGAAAAAAAAAACATCACTCAGTATTCAGCAGTCAGAGCACACAGTGGGCCTAAATCTGTCTCAGCGCCTTATTTCTTAAATCACATTTAGTGCTTTCTATGCTCCCCATGTGAGTACACAGTATCAGCTTGTATTGGATTGTCATAAATAAAGGCCATTGATTTAGTAAGTAATCCGCTTTGGGCTTTGAAATGAAAAGCTTTCAGTCGTAATAGGAAGAAATGGTTAGAACAGAAGAAGCTAACCTTGGCCACATTCGCAAAATGCTTGCAAAACATGAAAATGACAGGGTGACACACGTCTGTTATCAAGAAGTTAGCCTTTTATAATGTGCACTGGTATGTGCTCGAAATATTTCATCATTACAAATACAGCTGCGCTCAATTCTGAAAATGATGTCTATTAAAGGCTCCATACATTATGCATTAGGTCTGAGGAAGTTTCAGTGCACTTCAGTGAAGAGCAGGTGTTAAACACGTGATTAACATAGCCTCCGAGGTTGTACTGTATGTGCTGGCAGAGTTACGTATGCTACCAGAAGAAAAGATCCAAAGTATTTTAAAAGCAATGCTAAATGTCATTCTTTAAAAGTATCTCTTGAAGAGCAGTCATTAAACGCTGCTTTTACTTTCTCATAATTGACTTCATTTCATTTCAAGCATGTACCATCTGCCAATACTTGAAGTCTGAGCGTGAATGACGATTTCTTTTTTTTTTTTTTTTGTGACTTTCTATGACAAAGTTATGACTCAAGGACATAACCCAACAATGACAGTAGCACTGGGCAAATGAGAATTAACATTTCAAACTTTTCAAGGACACATTTGTCCACCCCTGTTCTACGTTCTAAGACACATTACATACATTCTTCACTTGTATTACCATATCTGAATCACTGTGTAGAAGTTTGGGGGTAACACTTATAAAAGCAATTTACAACCATTATGTATACTACAAAAGAGAGCAATCAGGACAGTACATCATGTGGGA
>JAOVVB010169573.1:0-11462 GCA_028570985.1 Heterobranchus longifilis | reverse complement strand
CATAGTCCATGGAGACTCCTGTCTAACCTCATCTGTCATCCTGTCCATCACCAGAGCAAACAAAAAGGGGCTTAGAGTCGATCCTTGATGCAGACCCACCTCCACCTTGAACTCTTCTGTCACACCTACCAGAGCTCCCATCACCTGACCGAGGTGCATCCAGGGACATGTAGTTCCAAACCTTAACGAAACACAACAAAAACACATAAAGGGTCTTTGGGCGCAAGGCGCCCTCTAGGGGTTAAGCCTGACAATGAGAAACTTCTGAATGTTGTTGGAATATAAACTTCAAACACATCCTTCATAAGCAATCATTGTACTTTGACCACATCAGATGATTTTTCCCGATATCTTGTATGATTTGTTTGAATGAATTATTTCTATTAAGCTATCTTGGTGGATGAAATAACTGATTTTTTAAGGATTTTTTTTTAATACAGTAGATACAGAAAAGTTTAAAATACTCGCATGTTGTTTCTTTGCAGCCTGAAATGAAGACAGACACAATTTTTATTTTATCCAGCTGTATTTACTCAAATCTCATTCAGCTGAGGCTAATCACCTTCTCAATGGCACACAAAGCACATGGCACATCTAGACTTTACAATATTTGCCCATTCTTCTGCATAAATGCTCAAGTTGAGTTAAATTTAATGGTAACCGTTTGTGGACTGCAGTCTTTGAGTAATTTCACAGATTTTTAATAGGGTTTAAGTTCAGTATAGGCTCTGACCAAGCCATGCAAGGACGTTCACCTTTTTCTCCTTTAACCACTGTGTGGTCAGTTTTGCTATGTGCTTCGGGTTATTGTTATGTTAAAAGGTTAATCTTCTTTCCATTCACAACTTTTTTTGCAAGAGGAATCAGGAATTTTATGGCATTTTGTCCCATCCAATTTCTTTTATCCTGACAAGTGCTCCAGTTCCTACTGCAGAAAAACACCACCATAACTGGATATTACCACCTTCATTCATCACTCACCTGAGCCTAATTCATTAACAATAAATTATTAGTAGGTTATTAGTGACCTAATTATTAGTACTGTAGGTTAAAAAAAGTCTTGTCCTAGGTCTGGTTCTTGTCTCATATCTGGTATGTTATCTTTGTTTTGTTTTGTTATCTTCATGTCATCTTTTTGGGACTACTCTAGTGAAAGCTTTCTGTTGTTTGTTTGTGGTTTTGCATTACAATTAAAATCTTAACTTCTGCAACCCTAAAAGTGCAAAGCAACAAAATGTGAATATTTTAAAGTGGAGTGTTGAGTAATTCTTTTCTATTCCCACTGTAGATTAAATAACCAGATGAAGAAAAAAAAAAAAAAAACACAGATAGGTGGATAAGCCTCAAGTCATTGCACAGTACAAACATGCTTTTGAAAAATGTACCACTGGCAGTAACACAAACTTGGTCTCTGCTATGACTGCTCCCACAATAGAAAAATAAGGATTCTGCCATCATAGGAAGTTTTGATGGACCTTAAAGAAATAGATAAAAAAGAAATAGTTAAAGATAACTGATCGCAAAATGAATTTTCCTGAATCAGTAGATAATCTGAAAGACATGCTAAGATAAGAATTTAATCTCCATGGTTACTTTAATTTCCTGTTTAGATACCCAGAACTTGCAGAAACTCTGTGTGACCATGTCAATATATCTAAGCTTAAATAAAAAAAGAAGGTAAACTATGTTGCTTAAAAGATTCTTGTTCTTATGACCAAAGTGAGTCATTGTCTCTACATCAAATGCCATTTCTCTTTCATCCAGCATGTCCTGTGCTTCCTCTACGACAAGTTTGTTAGGCACTGTACTACTGCACAGAAGTCCAAACTACCAGAATAGCACAATGAAATTTTATATCTCAACACTTTTCCTGTGATATTAAAATGAGGCTACATGAAGCAGATGTTTCTTTTCTCATAGACTCAGAAATTAAATAAGATTTTTTAAGAAAATTGCAGAGGAAATTTACACCATATTTAACACATCATGAGAGAGAGAAAGAAAGAGAAAGAAGAGCTGCTGCAGTTCTTTTAAAACATCCATGCCTCATAGATGCAGGTTATGGGAGGAAGATAATAAGAATCAAATCTAAGTTTTGATCTAAGTTTTAGCAACTAGCTGTGAGAATGTCAATGTAAACACATGGAAAGGTCAAGAGAGCCAAGGGCTTATCAAAAATCCCAAAGAGAAGGAGTATTTTTTTCCCTAATGATCCCGAGGGTGATGATGACAGCTCAGAAGAGAAACATAAGTATTTGAAAGAAAGAGAAAAAATAGGAATCCTTCTGTTATCCAATAGAAGTTGGAGTATACTTGGCTTAAAAGAAAGCCCATAGTAAAGTTTTTTTTTTTTTTTTTTTCGTTTACGGCTAAAATCCATAAACAATGGCCCACTTTGTTTTGTGAAAATGAGGTTGGTTTGGCTGTCATGGGGCATTCAAGTCAAACTGGGACTTTTGATTGTGCAGAATAATATAAGAGTTATGAGAGTAAAAACTCTCTTTATTTTTCTATATAATCCCTTGCTACATTAAAGCACTTATCAGTGTTTCAATAGTGCTTGGATACCATTAAGGTAGAATGTTTTCTCAGTACATCACAGCCATGATCAGACTACCTACTTGTGAAACACTGGCCTCCCAGAAACTCATTTAAGGCCCAAACATGTGCAAATGGTAGGGAGTGAAGTTAGGACAGTTCCAGGGGTGGGGGCAATAACTCGCAGCCGAGTGGTGTTCGTAAATCATTGTGTGTAGAGCCTCCCCCCACACACACACAGATAGATAGATAGATAGACAGACAGACAGACAGACAGACAGACAACATTTCCATTTAGGCATTTGGCAGACGCTCTTATCCAGAGCGACTTACAAAAGTAACATCCCACAAAAGCTGCAGTCTTGGAGTTGATCTGACCCAGTCATCTGTCCATCACGGTAGTCCTTTAAAGCCCTATGCCCAAACTCAAATCCTTATGCTTGGTCATTTTTTCTGCTTCCGTTACATTACCTTCAGGGGCAAAATGTTCACTTTCTGGCTAATACAGTATATTCCACCCTACTGAACATTGATCACTGATGGGTGTATTGATTCTCAATGGCCAGCTGAAGCTAGCTGTCTTTCAATATAATAACACAGAGCAAGGACACGAGATGAGAAAGAACTAATAAACAAAGTTAAAGAACCAAAACTCCACCACTTAATACTGCATTATTAACTTATTAAGAATATGGAAATGCACCAGATTTAGTGTCAAATATACTGTCTGGTATAAGTACCTGACAACATTAAGTACTATATAGAATGCTATAAAGACTTTTCAATTTATTATGCACATTCTATATCGTGGCACACTGCAAGGCCACCATGTAGGCCTGTGGAAATACAAGATTTACATCATTGTTGTCTTCTAGGTCTTTAGTTTAACATTGAAATTTGGCATTCCAAAGATGCTTGGGGGAGATTTTTTTGATTTACCCAGTTATTGTTACTAAAATTGGCATTGTGCTCAGGGAATATGCTGTGCTCACAGATCTTCCAGACTGTTCCATTCTACCCTTTACCCTGTTGGCCTTCTCTTCGGACTCCTTCTTATCTTTAATATTGAGTGCAAAAAAGAGAAGTTGTACCTTTTGATGTAGCAGAAATTTTATTTTTGACTTCATTGCACATTTTTTTTCCAGAAAACAGTCCATGATGACAAAGCTATTTCAGTAAACAGGATTTAACCATTTTATTTCCTCAAATCCTTTACTGAAAATGTATAATTATATGCTATCTGCCTTATAAGGAACAATTTACTTAACTTTTATTCTGTGAAGTTCTATAGTATTCATAAAAATCTTTTTATAGTAGATCTTATTATACATTTTTTTTGTGCAGTGTACAATGTACTTAATTATTAATAAAATATTAATTAAAGGAATTTACTCTACATTTATACCAACTTAATGTTAATGTTACCTTTATACATTTACATATCTTTGAAAAAGTATAGAGCAACCCCTCATTTCTTCATATTAAATTAACATATTAAATTATGTACAGGAGATTAAATTCAGGAAATTGGAACAAATGCTTTACTGTGAGAGGCTGCAAACTTCATGAAGACAAATTAAAAAAATGGTTGTATATGTAACAACCTGAGCAGCAACCCAGTTTCCCATCTCATTTGTTCCAACCTCTTAGCATTCAGAATCAGCAATATACTTTCAGCAGTATTTTTTTTTTTTTTTTATGCTTAAATGATTTATATGGTCACTCTGGCTTCGTGGTTTCATTCTTCTGAAACTGGTCAGGTAAAGGCAATAGAATAAAAAACTTGAGAACTATTCCTCACAATAAAATACAAGAAAGTCTGGCTTTTTAGCAGCAAAATATGAAGGAATGATGGGTGGCAAAAGCCTTTGCACAGTATTGTGTTTTTGAATATACTATTTATTTCTCATTAACAGTGTTTATCTTAATGTTTTGCAAACATTTTCATTGCTTGAAGCTTATGTGTGCTTGCTTTTCTAAGGTGGTATAAATATGAGAAAAAAAATGGGAGGGTTGTGTCAGCAAGGGCACCCAGCATGCCAAGTTATGTACAGATCAGGTGGTCCACTGTGGTGACCCCTCGAATAACAAGTTGTTTGTTAAAGTGTTTGTTTGTTTAATAATAAAATGGTACAGTATGCGATTGCTTGGCCTATCTAGACTTAACTATGTGCAGTGGTGCAGTTGAGTTTGCATATACATTTGAGTTTCCTTATACAATTTATATAGAAGACCTTATTCAAACTAAATCATGCAACCAACACACACACATTACGGGCAATTTGTGAATGCCAATTAGCCTAATCTGCAAGTCTTCGGAATGTGGGAGGAAATCCACCAAGCACGGGGGAGAACATGGAAATTTTATGCACACAGACCCAAAGCAGGAATCAAACCCTCATTGCTGGGGGGTGCGAGGACACAGTGCTAATCACTTTGCCATTGTGATGCCATTTAATTACCTAAACCTATTAAATGAAAGGACAAGTAAATTTGACCTACAGTAGCAAACCAAGTCAGCTGCTGTACCTAGCTCACTTAAACATGGTTGAACTTTTTACATGACTCAACATTTCAAGTTACTTTTTTAAAATACAGTGCTCCCTCTTTGTTAGTTACTAAATAAAATACAATATGGATTATTTTAAATAAATACTGCAGTAACCCTCTGAGACACAAGCAAGGCAATGGAATAGAGCATTGCTAAGAAGTGCACACTACAGGAAGCTCATTTTCCTCCAGCTGAGCTTTCATAATTAGCCTTGTCTCCACTAGGCAAAGGTTGGACAAAAATAATAGCAAATAATAAAGTCCCTCAGTGACATAGGTGAAGTATATATTTCCCCTAATTACCTTTTTTTCTAAAATGCTGACTTTATTACTCATAATTAAAATTATGATGCTGTATTGATTCATTAGTATTGATTGTGATGGTCGTGGTATGTCATACACATCAATACAAATTAGCTCATAATATTAAAGTAAGAGGAAAAAAAATAGAGTTTGCAAAAGTATTGACAAATAAAGAAGTTAAGGTGGCATGTGTTCAACCACATTTACTGTAATATTCTGAAATTAGTTCTGCTGCAAGTCATACTGTCAACATTTATTGCATATTTTAAAATGTACATTACCTCTTCTTTATGTTCTACTATGATATTCAAATTGGATAGATAATTTAAAGACAGAAGTTAAAACAAAATAAATAAAACACACAATGTATTTTTAATACGAAAAAAATGCTGTTGCTGGTGGCACCCTGCATGAGCAAACAGTGGCTTGTCCCATGTAAACAAATATTATCTTTACTCAAACTACACAACAGGCCTGTGTTGAATTAGCTCAATTAATTTGCTCTTAAATCAAATGCAACAATGGCCTCTCTGACTATCTCACACTGATTTATTTGAAATCAACCATGAAAACAGAACAAAACATGCTGAATCGAAATATGTCTTAAACTCATTCAAAGTTTCTAGCTTGACACTCAGCACACTCTATGTGACACTTTCTTTTGGTAAATTTCCATAAAAATCTTCAGCACGGCCTCAAAATATTGTTTGATCTTACCTGGATAGCTCATGTTTAAAACAGATGTAGCCAAACAGCATTGCATTGCACATGCAAACACCAGCAGAAGGAGGGACAGTGCTAGCATACTGGGAGCCCGTGTCACCTCTGCCAATTAATGACTGACAAATATTACATATGGTAAATTGATCTTGCCTTGTAACATACCCATCACCCTTAAGCTTACATAGACGTTTAATCAAACTATAAAAACTGGGCTTAAAATTTTTTACTGTCCCATTTTTTTTTTTAATTTGAACAAAAATATTAACATTATAGCAATTTTTAAATTATTAAAGGAGGCTATGACCACATTGGTAATACAAGTTAGCAAGTCCAGAAGCCCTTAAGAATACAACTACAGTACAGTACATTGCAAATACCACACACTGTAAAAAAAATTTTTTTTACATCTTTAACCAATAGTACTTAATTAATTAATGCCATTCGTCATAACAATCTGAGCAACTTACAAACTCAGGTGTTTCTGAAAATGTGGCTGTGGTTAGCATTGTCGGGTTGCACCTCCGGGTTCCGGATTCGATTCCCGGCCAGTTTCCATTCCTGCCTCTGTGTGTATGGAGTTTGTATGGTCTCCCTGTGCTTGGTGGGTTTCCTCCCACAGTCCAAAGACATGCAGATTAGGCTAATTGGTGTTCCTAAAGTGTGTGTAGTGTGTGTGTGTGTGAGTGTGTGTGTGTGCCTTGTATTGGATTGACACCCTAGGGTGTACCCCACCTTGTGCCCTAAGTCCCCTGGGATAGGCTCCAGGCCCCCAGTGACCTTGAATACAGAATAAAGCAGTATAGACAATGAGTGAGTGAGTGAGTGAGTGAGTGAGCCTGCTAAGTAGTTATTCCTGGTACAAATCATAAATCTGAACACACAAAAAACTTTTATAAACATTTAGTAAAAAGTTTCTATCATATCAATGTAGAAACATACTTTAGATAAATGAAAAACCTTAATAAAACTTTTTTTTCAGTGTGTCACCAGTTTACTGGTATATAATTGATAATCAATGTTGTTTGCAATTTACCTGTCAGTGGTGTTAATGTTGTGGCTGGTTGGTGTATAATCCCAATTAGTCAATTTCCAGTTGTAACACTACAAAATTTGAAATAGTTGGATTCTTATTATGTACACTGGACATAAAATTATTACATTCAATATTTAATGTATTTATAACCATCATTTTTGTTGAGGTAAATAAAATGATGTGCAGTTTTGGGTTTGGAAAAGAGTGCTTTGTTAAATTGCAACAGGAGACATTTTATTATTATTATTATTATTATTATTATTATTATTATTATTATTATTATTTTTGTGCCTTTCCATTGAAGAGCTATAAACATGTACTGCATGGATGCACACTCAGTATGGCAGTGCATAGTAACTATCTTCAACATCTAGTTTAACATAAAGACCACATTATCACACAGTCCATTACAGACTTCTTGTTGTGATCATCTCTTACATATTCATAAAAGGAAGCTGGAATCATTCAATGCAAAACAAACTTTAATTAGACATGGCATGAGGAACAAATGAAAAAAAGGAAGATCAAAAACCAGAATATCAACACACTACACTTGACTAGTATATATCACAAAGGAACTGTAGGTTTAGTGTAAATACACTGTCAAAACAGTTTCTCAGGAACAACTGTGCACCTACACATTTATGCAGATAAATGTAGTTATCAGATTCTATACCTATTCTATAGAACAGAAAATCATCTCAGTATGCACAACACATCAACCTTAAGGCAGTAAGGCTACAACAGTAAAAGAGCATGTCAGGTTCTACGTCTCTCAGCCAAAAAACAGAAAGCTGAGGCTGCAGTGCACACAGCCTCACCAAACCTGGACAGGTAAAGACTGTAAAACCAGATTCTTAATTTCTGCTGATGCACACTTCATGCCAACAAATAAATCTATGAGCTCAACTTGCCTTGTGTCGACAGTCAAGGCTGTTGGAAGTGAGGTAATGGTGTTGGAAATGTGTTTTTGGCACACTTTGGATGCATTATTACTAATTACTTATTGCTTGAATGCAACATACAGTAGTATGTTGCATTCAAATTAAGTAAGTATTGTAAGTATTGCTGCTGATTATGCGCATCCCTGCATGGGCATAACCACAATTTTGCCCATCTTCTAATGGCGACTTCCAGGATAATGATGCACCCTGTCACAAAGCACAAACCTGTTTTCCTGAATATGACAATGAGCTTTCTCAGTGGCCTCAACAGTCTCTAGATCTACCTTCAATAGGACACCTTTGAGATGTATTACAATTGCAGCATGAAGGTTTACCAGAAACATAAGCAGGACCTGCATGATGCAATCATGTCAACATGGACCAGAATGTCAAAAAAATATTACCAACAACTTGTGAAATCCATGCAATGAAAAATTGAGGCCGCTTTGAAAGCAAAGTATGAACAAACTTTTTCACATCACACAATGTCATCTACATAAAGTAAAATAAAGATTTATTGCTTTTCTTCAAAGTAAACATTTTGAATAATGGAACATATATATATATATACTGATATATATATATATATATATATACTGAAGAGAAAAGGGAGTTAAAAATTAAATAAATAAAAACAAGACAATTTCTTTACTGCTATATATTGCTGTCCTCCTCAATCCCTCTATATTTTCCTCCAGGCAATTTGTTCGAAGTGTCAAGACAGGCAGACAGATTCTGTGCTCATTGCAATCTGGATTTTATTTTTTTCATGTTAAGTCTAGGAAACATAGTTATAAACAGTAGTTAGTTGAAAAAAATTTAATTAAAATACCAAAATATAAATGTTTTTGCCCTTTTAACTTTGCAACTATTACTTGTTAACTACATGAATCTCACAACTCAAAGGCACAACTAAATAACATAAACATTCAGACATTGAACATACTTTGATAGACGTATGAATAGTCATGTACAGTGGTGGGCAAAAGTATTGGGACAAGTAAAATACAATGTGTTAATGAACTTAACGACAATGACATAACAACAACAACAACATAATAATAATAATAATAATAATAATAATAATAATAATAATAATAATCATTTATGCAATAAACTTTCTATACAACAATCAATATTATGTATGAAGTCCTTTATTTTTCAAAACATGCTGGTTTCGTCTGGGCATAGAGTCAAAACTATGTCTTTAATAGTCCTCAATCCAGAACTGCTTGATTGCATCACAAGCAGGTGCTGCTCCTAAGACAAATCTATTTAAAAAATGATTGGCTAAATAAGGAGGTTTTAAACATAGACTTAAACACTGAGACTGTGTCTGAATCCTGAACAAATCCATCCATTAACTAAACCAGCTGATTCTAATTAGCAGCCAGATAGACTTAAACTAATTAGTGGCATCACCTGTTTTGTACTCAGGGACAAATTTAATAGATCCCAGATGTTGTCTTCATATTTTTGGCCACTACTGTAGATGACACTTTGAACTGTTGGTGGAGTGATGCTTTGATTCTGGTAGACTAAATTTAATTCCAACTTGATATAATCCATTACCACCATGAGCGTGAAATGTAATATGATACATTTAAATGTAAAATCAGTCACTTTTTAGCCTTCTTCAGAAATACCACTCAGTGATTCCCATCACCATGTCACTAGTTTTGCTCGTTTGGAGAAAAACCTGAGGGCAGAAAGCAAGAGTGTCAAGTGTATTTTGCTTGATGACTGTCCAGTCCTTGGGAAAACTGAGAAAGCTCAAATGGAGGCTATTTTAGGACAGAAATAGACTTGTTCAAGAAAAACAAACACAAAAATGGTGTATAATATTATAAAAACCCCTGCTGTCTGTGAAATAAGGACACAGCTGGTACTGGACACGTTCCTTCAATTGTCTCACAGTCAGGAACAATATTTTTGGCTTCTGTGATTTATCTGCTCAACCAAATTCCGATTTCTTTCTTTCGTTTGTTCTTGCATGGCATTGAGTACACTGAGTCAAAGAGACCTTACATTCCTGTTATGCAGTTTACTTCTTATCCATCTCTCTTCATTTGTTTCCTCCCATTTTTCCCCTTGGCTCCACTGCCAGTTCCTTTTTATCTGATGAGCCCTGACTACATCACCTGAAATTTTCCCTTTGTATTTGCTTCATTTCTAACATTGGTGTTATCATGACATAACATGAAGTGAAATGAAAGAGAGAGACACAAATAAAATTCCAGGCTTTTATCAAATACAAGGGTCATTATCCAATGTGGACAGGAAAAGAGTTTGTAGAAATAGTTAAAAGGTTAAAGATAAAAATAAGCAGATGTAAGTAAGCTTTAATGTAATCAGTGTAAATATTATTTCTGGTTGAAGCCCATGTACATGTCTTTATGTGTCTCTGTATGGCAGAACTCTCTGCATAACTTATTAATATAAAGAACTAAAATTTTGTAATGTTGAGTATCTTACAAAATGTTTACACTAAGTTGTACTTCTTTCATCATCAGCCAAATACACTCCCTGTTCGGTAATCAGGGAGTAAATCACAGAAAATCAGAAGAAAAAAAAATGTAAATCAAATAAAGGTTAAGTTTTATCTTAAAACAACAACAGCACATCAAAATCCACATAGAGTATACCACTTTAGCACTGTTATTTATGTTATTTGAAAATATGAACTAATACCAGTAGAAGTATTCAGTTTAGATTTTCTATTTAATATCTATTGATTTGTTTACATTGAGCAAGTAGCTTATTAATAGCTTATTTTAAAGTAGATTATCAAATCCAGCACATAACTGTTCATAACATCGCTATTTACTCAACATTTTGATTTGAGTGTATAACACTGGGGTCTCAGTTCGGGTCTTCGTATTTTACTGTACATGCTCTTACCTCAGACTGCTGCGGATATGTTTGCTCTAATGACCCTTGTTTTATAGTAGTGCTTCACATTACCGCTTGTTATTAGCGCCATAGTTTCAGAACGTGTGAGACATGAAACATGTGATCCGGTACAAAGAATAAACATACATTGATTTGTCTATTCATCTTTGCAAGTTCAGTTTTCATAGTCTACTCTTCCTTTTTTGGAGTAATGTTGTGTCACTTTGTAGATGCATTGCCATCAATTCTGTGTCTTTTGAATACTCTGTGTACATACGGTAAACTATTGTGCTGATAGGCTCTGTTGAGTGACGCATATAGTCACGCCCACCTCAAGGGAAAAGGGCTATATTTCTGCAAAAAACTATAGATAATGTGACGTAAATGTGGCATATACAGTGGTGTGAAAAACTATTTGCCCCCTTCATGATTTCTTATTCTTTTGCATGTTTGTCATACTTAAATGTTTCTGCTCATCA
>JAOVVB010169562.1:0-11463 GCA_028570985.1 Heterobranchus longifilis | reverse complement strand
ATCAGGAAAGCAGAAACCGTATTTATCTTGTAGCTAACAAATGTGTTATGCTTTTGGCTCCGGTTTGTTGGTTTCTATGAAATTTGGTGGAAAGTTAAGTCCAGGAAAAATGATAAGCTTTTAAGGCAGATTCACAGCTATAGTACCACTATACTGTCATTTATATGGCACTTTTGTTGGATAAGTTGAACCTTGAGGTGCAAATGCAAAATTCTTATTTTTCTGGATTCCTTGTTTCAAAAAGAAGCTAACTTATTGGCCAAGATTTTCTGCCATCTTGAATTTTTGGCATTTTGGCAAAACTATTTCATTTTATACATTCAACATTTGGAAGAACAAAGGAAAAACTTACGTTACCCATTAGTTTTTTGATACACCATGCTGTTTTCCCAGAGTTGGTTGCCAAATTCAATTGCAGTGCCCGTTCAAAACATGCCTGTTCGGAATGGGCCAATGCTTGACCTGGTATTTCTGCTTGCAGGTTTCTCGAGAACCGCTCATTCAAACAATTTCACACTCGACACAGCTTCCTTCTGAGCAATACGCCTGCCATGACATATACATCGCACACGCAAGTCGTGTCTACTCACGGTCAAAAACACCGGTGAAATCCTCTCTGGTTCACGGGAAAAAACACCACGGGCAGACTTTACCATTAGGCACGGAAGGCAACTGCCTGGGGCCCCCAACTAAAAGGGCCCCAAACTGCTATAGATTTATTATGATGTTTAGATATGAAAGATATTGAATTATGTTACTATTCTAACTCATTGTTGTACCCCAAAATAACTAAAAAATAAGGCTCCCAAAGCACTTAAAAAATATGCAGCTCAACACTACTTACTGTGTACTTCAGAGGAAAACATTGTACTACTGCATTTACCTGACAGAGAAATGTCACTGGCTACATTGCAGATTCATATTTTACTCACAAAATATAACAATTAAATATGATGCATTATTATTCATTACACTATCCAGTATTAAATTGGAATAAATAAATGTAAGTATTGTGCTAATAATTCCTCTTTCTCTCTTCACTTTAAGTAAAAAATGTGAATGCAGGACTTGTACTGTGCCGTATTAATAGTTTTACAACAGTGTTAATAGTTTTACTCCATAAAAAAGGCCTATTTCTTCTACCACTCCCAGTACCAACATTCGCAGTTAGAGAATCGGTGAAAAGTAAAAGACAGCGTTTGCCTGGGGCTCCCAAATCATAAAATCTGCCCCTGAAAAACACACCAATGTCACGGCTACTCGCGGTCAGAATCAGTGGAGGTATTCATTTCCAAACAGGCGTATAAGTTGCTTGCTTTTGGCATACCCATGTACAGTAGGTTATGGATTGAATTAGCAGAGGTCCACAATCCAGAATTCACAGGAGAATGTCAGACCAGCCACATTCACACTACAGTATGGACAAATGTGCAGGTACACTATCAAATGGTAAATATACCACATGTTTAAAACTGCGACCATCTCACAACGTTAAAAAGAACAGTCGTATATGTCCTTTTGAGCGTCGCTGGCAAATTACCTATTCTGTCGTTTATTTATGAGGACTTATTGCTAAAAACACTGCTTCTGTCTCAGTCTTGAAACAAGGAATGGCACAGATCTGTGAAACTTGAACCCCCTGACGAGCTGACTTCACCCTGTCAGTTCTGACAGCCCTGGATAGTTTTAGACCTTTCAAGTGCGTGGCCAAGTGTGTGGCCAGCTGGCCCATTAAGCCTAGCAGCCTGTTATTTATGTAAAATTTCTTTCAAGCCAGCTGTGTAAGTCCTGTGAAATGCCAACACATTCTCACTCCCAAAACTTGTCAAAAACGGCAGTTTGATCAGGGCCCCTTGGCATCACTTTTTGATGCTTGTTTCACCCATTGGCATCACTTTTGTCCTCCCCTTGTACATGTGCCAGTCGCAGTTGTAAACACGTTATTAGTCTGGTGTAGCCAGACTTATCTCCAGAGCGCTGTGTCCGTGCTGGGGGAAAGTCTGGATGCAGTGCGCTTTCACTCCTGGATAGTGAAAAAAGCTCTTTTTGCTTAGTCTCACGTAGCCAGAATCGTGCATTTTGCAGACCGTGCATCTACAACATAGTGTCGGGAGAGAACCTGTTTCGTAACATCTCCACAAAAATGTTGAACATTATTCTTTGTCGATCTTTACAAACATTCATCAAAAGAACACTATCCAAATCTTCAAAACGTGTTACTTTCAGCATGTAGGTTGATAGCTCGGAGGCTGTTGCCATTGTTGACGGCCTGGAGACATGAAGACACGTCATTAATGTTGGTCACGGTTGTAAACACGTCATTAACGTTGTGATTAACTTTGTAAAACGGGACTACTTCGGTAGGATTAGGCAACAAAAAACGGCTTGGTACGGTTAGTAAAAAAAACACTGGGATTGCATTAATATCCTTACTTCCGGGTTAAAAAGACAGCTGTAACCATGGTAACAACAGTCCTTTGTGTGAAAGATCGATCCATCCACCTCCCCTCCCGTCCACCTGCTCTCACAAACGGGCTTTTCTCACTTTCGTGTGGCAGTTTCCTGTAAAGGAGCACCAGTGACGACATAGTGCAGAGATTTCAACTTGGAAGTGCTCGGAGTGCGCACAGCTTCCAATAGCCTGCACAAAAAAGGCTGTGCGCTCTGAAAAAAGACGCTGGGTCCAGCGCATTTTCTCTAGGTGGCTGCATGTGGCTGCATACACTCTGTCCTCATTGGGATCAATTGAAAAAATGCTATGTGGACACAGGCCCTAAAATCTCTTTCAATGCAGTAAATGCCTTAATGTTTTTCCTTAGCTAAGGATTCTGTGCAACACCCTTGTCAGTCCCTCAGCTAAGGAGAAACTAAACCTTAAGTGTCATACTTAAAGAGAAAACTTAAGGTGTTTTGTGCAACAGGCCATAGGTCATTTTTGTTGCTTATTAGACCGTGACATTGACATTCTTTTGGAGGCAAAAGTACATTTGTAGCCTTAATTATTTCCAGCTTCTACAACTACTAAATTTAAATTTAAAAGGAGAATTAGAGTGATTGCACTGTCAAGTTTATATGAAAGCAAGGACGGTTCTAGGAGTTGTTAGCTGTCTCTCAAATCCCAACCTATTCAGACAAGAACTCTGTACCATTTACCTTATTCATCTTAATCCATGTTAAACTGTGTTACAGTAAGGTGGAGCGATAGCCTGGGAACCAGCTGTATCTGCTGAGCACATCTTTGAGCTCATTAACAGAGGAGCGCTGCTGAGGCAATTTTATAAACAACCAAGATGGCTGCTGCTGATGCGGAACGTCCGTTCAGTGCAACACACCAGGCTTGCGAAATTCAGACCAAACTGTCAAACTAGGCAGTGCTGGTCAAATATGAATCAAGATTCTGTTACTGTATTGCCTATTTCTCTCCTAAAATGTTTTCAGAAACACATTTTAGTGAACTGTTTAGCTGTAATTTGAGAAATTTGTGACCAGGCCGCCTTTTTTTTCCTGCTTCGAAACAGACCAAGCACCGCTCCAACTTGCATGTGTCACTCTGCATTGATCTGACTGGTTGTAGGTCTATCCAGAGGCATTTTGGTCTGCGCCATTGATAAGGCCCCATGGAAATCGAAAATGAACTGCGAGGTTCTAGACTAATATGCATGTGTGAACTGAATGCAAAAAACGACAGCAATAGTAAATTAAGATGTAATCATAACCTCTGCCTGGCATAAGCCTGGAGGGTTAACTGAGCTTTATTGGTCTGGGAACACTGAGCCCAGATGTTCCCAGCAGGCACGCATCCTACCCATATGCAAGACAAAACTTTAACAAGTATCAGGAGTCACATAAAGACAAGTCAGACTTAAATCTAAATATAACCCCAGCCCTGCTGTTACCTAGACCCATACAATCGATATGGAGCACTTTATTACTATTGTCTCACCAAGTCATTTTACTAACACGTCATAATCACCTAATGTTAAGTTGTTTACCAGCTTGGAACTAATACTAATCAAGTGACTAGATACAGCAGATATCATAGTTCTCATAGTTTCACCCCCAAGCTACAACCTTCCCTCCTGACCTTTGAAGAAAATCAGCCTTGTAAGTCCAACTCCGTTGTGCATAATCAGAAGCGAGATGTTATACTGACAGAACAGAGATGTTTGACAGTGCTAATCATAAGACTAGCCTTTGGCACTGAATTGTGTCCAAAAATGCTGAAAAGCTGATTGGCACTGGTCATCAGAAGGGTTTACTGGCGCTTGTCACACAGAGTGAGATGAATGCATTAGCAAGATAACTTTGGATTTTGGATCTTATGATAGTGGTGTATATCTCCAGTTGGGGTTAGGGTTATTTTAGGGTGCACAGCTCTGGGGCAGGTTCTGTTCGGGAAAATAGATCCAAACTGTGGGGGAAATGGCACCACAAATTCAAGAATGTTCATCCACTCTCCTTATCCTCCATTTTTCCTCCATGACTATTAAGTGTTGATTATGGTGTAAAATTCATTAAGCCCTGCTCCCCTTGTCGCTATGCCTGCCAAGCTTTCCATTATCACAGGGCACACACATGCGCATCATTTACGAAACAACTTCACGACATATGAAAACATCAATTCGATGTCAAATGCGCATTATTTTAAAAAACGCCGTAAATAAAGAAACACACTGCAAGAGGCTAACCAAACAATGGGAGCTGTTTTCAGGGGACACTAAAATGTGATGCACACAGCTGGGACACGTGCACAATTTATCTTCCCACCCATGTTTAGCTATAGCCAGCATCCAGAGGTCCCTGTTTACCTGCTGGCAAATCTCCGCCAAATGACCTGCGTCAGCCAGTTAAAAAAATAAACAGCAACTTTCCCTCTTTAGCGTTTAGCGCCATTGAAACCGTAGACACCGGCTTGACCACGTCATCCTCACCAGCTCTGCCTTCTTGTCCACTATTTTTTACAGTCTATGGTATGGATCCCTTACCTTGCATGGCAGCTGGATTCTCGTGATATCACAAGATCAGGCGAGAATCGCAGATTTCTTGATCGCACAAATCCATCTTGCCAGGCTCCAGTACAAGTGTTTGGGTCAGGACAAGATCTGACCTGACCAATCAGCATCCTGTGAGGAGCGACTCGTAGATATGTGTGTGGTTTAGGTGTTCATTCAAAACAACAATAGCAGTAGTAGATGCTGCGATATCACAATAGCATCGGTTATATCAGAACTGGAGAAAGAACGACACTGAAGGCTTTTCTGCACTTCTCCTGACTGGCACGAGTTTGATAGACAGATGGTTCGACCAATCACAGGTTTTTTTTTTTTTTTTTTAAGTGCCTGCCCTTTTACAAACAGTTTCTGATGGCGGCTTCTCAAATGATACTGTGAAACAACCATCTGACAGCATCAGGTTACTCAAAGGTGCCCTTAAATTGAGAAAACATGATGCAGTGCCCTACATGATAGAAAACTTTCTGCACGCTGGTGCCCTTTTTAAGTTTTTTTGCCCCTGCCCCTCAGACAGCCTGAGTCCACCACTGATTTCCTTATATTATTACAGCAACATGTGAACATGGATCAAATATCATCAAGTTGAACTGTCATCAGTGTGCATCCTTTTAAAGAATCTGCAAAGAAACAAGCATGTAAAGAAAAAGAAAGATGTGCTACAACTCTGATGTTAACCAATTAACATTTACACAAGTGGAGAGTTCAACACAGTAAAAGGAAAATGCACAAAGCTTTTTCATGAGAAGCAATGAACACAGCATGGAGCCAGTTTAGTCAAACTATGGAACGATGATTACCATAATTACTGTGGCGCATGATTGCTCATCGGGGGCAAACAAGCCAATTCATTTAGACCAGAAGTTAAGAGGCTTGAAATTTTATACTCCTCTGCAAACTGTAATTCTATTACAGTCATCCAGCCTGTAAGATAAACACTGAGTGATGGTAAAATGTGCACATCACTGATTTAAAACACATATGAAACAGACTGAAAAAAGGAGGTTTTGTTGACTCAGTTTAAATTGATTGAATTAGTGTGAGGCCAACAGAAACATGATATGATATAGCTTTCTATAACAACAGTCCTGGTTTAATGAGTTACATACCGGCACTGGGAGCTTTACTCTCCAACTGAAGGTTTTGTCAGGAATCTCACCAGAAGAGCTGCGGAGAATACAAGAGTAAAGAGAAAGTCAGTATATTGTGTAATATAAAACCTACATTTGAAATTTGGAAATTGTTCTTATGCTGCTCACCTCTGTGCAAAGAATATGAAAGAAAGAGTGCATTTAATATACTGACATACTTTTAATAATGCAGCACATCTCCAATATTCAAACAATGTGTAATATTTTGCAGAATAATACATATTCATAAAATAGTCATCAAATTATTATTAATGTAAAATAAATATACAATATGCTGTCTTTTTGTCATTGTTATATGTTTTTGGATATCACACAATACTGGCATGTTTTGCAAACATTTATATGAAGTCCTTCCATGTATTCAATGATGTTGAATATATTACATTATATTGTTCAATATTCAGTGTATCAGTATACATTCCATATAGGTTAGGGATGTTTGTCATTGTTAAATTGTTTTGCAGTAAAACTTTGTTGCATGGTAGTCTTGTGTATAAAAGTAAAGACATGAATCCCCACAGAAAAAAACAAAATCTTAATATTAGTTGAGTGTTGCTTCTTTTCCCCCACAATGCCCAGTAGTTCCACTGGTGATCACTGAAATGTCATCTCATTCCCTCTCAGCTAAAGGTTGTAAATCCTCCTGTTCATGTTAAAATGATTTCACTGGAAGCTGAATTGGTTACAAGTCAACATGATATATTTTCATCTATCCTTGTAAGTGTGGTGATTGGGAGCTACAGAACTCTACAAATATCATACTCTGCCAATAGCACCTAAATAATGGGCAGTACATCAGATATATTAGATGAACACACACGTATACAAAGTTGTCTTTTTCTCTCTACCATGCATAATTTACAGACACAGAAAAGACTTTACCAGCACCTTCGCTCACAGCAGAGCCAACTCGATGTCATTCATGAGGGTAAATAAGTGGGAAATGAGCTATTAAAACTCTTTCTCTTCTCTCTTTCTTCTGTACTTTACCTGCCACTCTACAGACTGCGCAGACGAGTGTTTGGAAGAGCTGCTTCACTAACACGTGACGCCCCCCTGAGAGAAGTGAAAACATGCAGAGTCTCTGCCCCTTCTCAGCAAACAAGACAAATCTTGCAAGTAAAAAGGTCGACCAATGCAATACAGATGGTACAGACAGGTTTTCAGACTTAGGTGTTGAGAATAACAAGCCATGTTTTTTAAATGCACATTTTTCCTCATAGGAAATTTATTTATTTAGCGTAGTTTGTGTTAGACGCCTATCGACAGTGTAGGAGGGCACTTTATGTTTATGTTTGATGTGTTAATGCCACAGTCTGTGCCTCAGAAGTGTCAGATTGTTTTTATATTATATGTTTACATGCATGGATATATTATGTTATTGATCTTGTTTGTTTGTTTGTTTGTTTGTTTGTTTGTTTGTTTGTTTGTTTGTTTGTTTGTTTGTTTGTTTGTTTGTTTGTTTGAAGTGTCTTGCACCTTTCTACTACTACTACTACTACATAGTTTATTTATTAATTATTCTGCAAAATACAAGATATTTTACATGTTGTGCATAGTTTAAATACTCCAAATATGATTATGTTGTTATAATAAATTCAAGTGTATTGTGTGCAATGAGGAAATCCAATTAAAAAGCATTTGTTATCCACTGTCCACTGTGACTTTTTAAATTGTGTAAATTGCAGAGAAAAATATCTAAATTGAGTCTGGTTTCCTTGTATGAAAACATAATACATGAATAAATAAATAGACAATATTAGAGGGTCAGCCTTCCTAAACAACAGTGGCACCAGGTCTGTGTGTCCAGCACAACAAATTGATCATACATGACTTTCCAGAGATGTTAGCGCTGAATTTAAAGGTTCCCCTCGAGAAAAAAAAGTCAATTCAGAGACTATAATCGGGATGTTCGGATCCCTATAAACTGCTGATACCACAGACATGTTACAGAATCTAACCCCATAGACTATAAAATGCCAGCACATGTTAAAAAATGTAACATGTCAGTTGACCTCAATTAGGCACAAAGCTTCAGCTTCTCCTATCTTCCCTCGCCGCAGCACAAAAAGACTCCAAACTTTGATTTCACCGACTGCTTCACTGGTCAGCTCTCATTTGTCTCTTATTACTTCTCCATCTGCCCTTTTCATTGTTCACCAAAGGTCACAGAGGTGCCTCATTATTATCCTGTAATGTTTTACTCCAGCTGTGCTGACTGAAAGGTCACAAACCTTATTCAAGAATAAAACATAGCAAGAAGTCCCCTGACCAAAGCAGTGTAGGCCGACATATGACGCCTTTGACTTACTGCTCTTATTGTTCTTTAAAAAATAAACGAAAAAATTAGCAGTGTAATATTTGTAAAGATGACATTTTATCCTTGTCCCCAATGAACAAAGAATTTTAGCACATTACAACACTGAACTGATGTCAAACTGCAGCTTGGGCAGCATCTGTACTGAGTGGGCCCTCGTATTGTATTTCATTTTAACAACACTTCAATACACCACCAGGGATTTGTCTTAAAAGCTCTCCTTTCTCCAGAAATCAATTTATCTAATAAGATACATCCCTCCTTCTATTGTGTGACTAAATCCAAAACAGATTTTGCAGACACTGAAATCCAGCAGAAAGGAATTTTTGCGCACTTACAAACTATTTCCCTTAAATTTGAGACACAATCATGATATTGTTTTACATGCAGTGATTTTCAACTCTTTTTTAAAACCTTTTGTCCACAATATCTCATGTGTGATGTGAGGCAGGAGCCAGCAGCAGTGTCTCCTGGGTAAAAAGGCTCAGAGCCAGGCAGCCGGTTGACATCATGTCTGTGCAGAAGGCAGACTCTGTGAGCTGCATCTCTCTTTCTCTCATGTTTTCCACACTCATCTCATGCAAACAGCATTTTGCTTTTTTAGCTAGATGTTTAACCCTTGTGCATTAGGGACATTTTTTTTTTGGGAGGGGGGGGGGCTGTCTTAATGCATATGGCATACATTTTGGCAAGGGTGCTCTTTTTTTATTTTTTTTTATTTTTTATTTTGTAAGTTCAACCTCAGCTTCAATGAGTCTATAATAAACTCTGCTGCCAAATTACAGACACTCAGACCCTTAAGGTCCAAAATGTCCCCATTAAAACCCATAAAAACTAACAAAACATGCTGTTTCTACTCAAGTTATTGCTGCTGTTGTCACACTCTGACTCTGTGCCCCTGACTTTGGGTTGAGTTTTTAGTGTTATATTGCATTTTTCATGTTTTGGTTTCTTTTGCAGACTTTCTGTTTTCTAGAGGTTTTGGTTTTCTGGTTGTGTTGTGTTTGTTGGTATTCCTTGTTGTGTGTTCATTCGTGTTTCGTCTGTTTCCTGGTTTATTTTGTATTTCTCTCCTCCTGTGTTCTGGCCTGCTTTTCCCTCCACTCTCTCACTCCACTCCTGTCCTGTGTTACTCGTTATGTCTCCCTGCTCACACCTGTCTCTCATCCCTCGTTAGTCCTTCCCAGCTCCGAGTGTGTCCACTACCAATCAGCTCCCAGAGTTTTCACCTGCTCCCCATTCCCTGATTTCTTTGTATATCAGCCCTTTGTTGGATCCTTGAGCTTGTCAGGTTGTGTTCATGTCAGGGCGTATGTTCTCTTATTGTCTGTTTATTCCTGGTTCCTGTTATTTTCCCGAGTGTTTTTGTTTTTTCAACTTGGCTTCAAGTTGGCTGAATCTGGGTCCTCCACTTCCTCCATTATACACACTGTGACAGCATTATGGAGCACTGCAGTGTTTGATGCAATGCATCCAAATCAATGTTGTTACTAATCATTGACCGATCCCAGACTGTAAAAAAAATAGTATTTAGTAATTTAGCATACAGAAAATAATAATGTTTTAGTTTTTTTGTGGCATTATGTAAACAAACAGTTAAAGTGTTAACATTCTGAAAATGAATTATTTGTGATGATCAGGACTGATGTTGGTTAAAAATGTAACTCAGTGGAAAAAATTATATTAATATATAATTTTATGCCCTTATTTTTAACTGACATTTTTGTCCGCCTTTTTTTTAAAGGGATGCATAAAGGTTAATCAAATATACAGTGGTGCAAAATGGCTAAAACATTTGATCTGCAGAAACAGAGGTTTCTAAGGTCCAGAAATTCAGATCAGACAAAAAGCAAAGAGAGGAAAATGTCAA
Source organism: Heterobranchus longifilis (assembly GCA_028570985.1). Classification (NCBI taxonomy): domain Eukaryota; kingdom Metazoa; phylum Chordata; class Actinopteri; order Siluriformes; family Clariidae; genus Heterobranchus; species Heterobranchus longifilis. Next base: position 1,116 of record JAOVVB010169562.1, on the reverse strand, counting down.
AAAGATTAAAGATAGAAGAAGATATGGATTGCTCCTGGTACTAAACTTGACACAATCATATCTATTTATTTGTTTTGCCCTGAGAGGAGTTTTCAAGGAGGTGCGACCCCTCAGGCAGGCCGTCAATCGTGGCAGTTTGATAGATGGTCTGGGTTACAATAACAGTCTGATATGAATGCCTACCTTGAAGGCCATACTTAGGTTAAAAAGTGCCCCATTCTCCTCCTCCCACCTCCAGGTCCTCCAACTCTCTTACTGCTATGACATCAGGCTGTAAAGAAAGTGCAGTAAAACATTAAAGGGAGGTCACACACGGAGATACATGTGATTCCTCAGTGATGTCATTTTTAATTTAGTGCCTTCAGTGGTATTCCCAAAAATGTTAACAATATGGCTTCACAATCAAACAAATTGTTGTTTAAGGGCTTTTGGGAAGTTTTGGGCTTTAACTTATAGCTTTAAAAGTTAGAGTCAAACCTCTGTCTTTGTTACTTGACCACATGCTGCGTGAGAAGATTCCACTCACTAATTGTTTTTTGAAAAATGTGGTTTTAGAAGCGATGAGACCTTTGACTGAGCGCTTTGTTCAAGCTAAATTAAACTTGTGGTTTCATCCATACCTCTGTTTGTGGTAAACAAGTCAAATGTATTAGCTGATCATGAAGCAAAACGTTGTACTGACTTATATGTATTTGACATATGATGTTAGGATTCACCCTGTTATAGCTCATACTGCAGAATCAGTGAACTCTTTTAGATTACTTCTTAAAACCCATTTTTACATACTTGCTTTGTGTGATGTCATCTCTCTTTTATCTTTTTATTTTTTAATTATTATTTTATTGTATTAATTTATTTTTTATGATTATTATTTTATTTTTACTTTTATTTTATTTCTTTATTGCTCTTACTGTTTCTATCCTGTCTAACTGCATATTTGTATTAGTCATGTTTTATGTATTTTTTTCTTCTACTATATCTTGCATCTTCTGTCTTCTTATTTCTATTTGCCAAAACATGATCTTGCTTTGTTTTGCCTTACAGTTTAGCTCTGTTGTTATATTGACTTTTGTATACCCTGCTTCTGCTTTGCTTTGTCTGTCAAAACATGTCTTA
>JAOVVB010169551.1:0-11463 GCA_028570985.1 Heterobranchus longifilis | reverse complement strand
AAAAGAATAAGAAATCAGGAAGGGGGCAAATAGTTTTTCACACCACTGTATATATATATATATATATATATATATATGTTGGCTATATATATATGTTGTTGCATTGCTCTGTTACTTAAGTAACATAATTGAGTTTTCTTGCATGGAAAAAATTACACCAAATGGTCCTTAACTAGTATCCATATTAATGATATGAGGACATTGAGGAGATTCTAATGATTTACTAAAATATATATTTTTTAAATAAATATACTTTCAGTCTATCGCTCAAGTAACATTGTTGTAATTTGAACGATCTTAGCAGTCAGCATCACAATATAATAAAATAATAATATAATATAATGTAATAAAAAGGAAAATGTATGAGAGAATGCATTGTTGTTCTTCCCATGATCTGTAGAAAATCCAGATGTTTAGATTATGCAACTTCCTGTTCATATAAATGACAAGATGAATGTGCGATGAGACAATAAAATGTATATTTTGATAAATCATGAACAAAAACAATAGTTTTGGCTAAGTAGATTTTAAAGCATTTATATTTCAATAAAAAGTGTAATTATAGTTGGGTGGGAAAATGCTGGTTTACGTATATTGTAGAATTTTTAATATAGTTATAGTTTTTTATTAATGCTTTAAGATATTCAGCTGAATCATGCACATATATAGATGTGTGTGTGAAGGACACTTTACGTGTACTCACAATTTATTTTACCTTTACTTTCCATTCAGGACATTTACTTTACAAATGTAATATCAGTGGACACAAATGGCACTCTGATATAGCTTTTATTGAACTATATTGATGGCGCAAGGACTTGTGGAAGACCATGTTTATCTAGTGGCTCAGTCGTAATAAAAACCCCAGCGGTATTGGAAATGTGATAAACCGTGCAAGATCTAATGCTGCTCAGGTGTGACGTCGAGTGCACCATTGACTAGACTCCAGAAGATTAATGGCCCTGAGTCTGCACAATAGCAGGTTTTACATATCCACGGAGAACCCTCTGTTCTATCTCGCACACTAATTCTCTGAGGCAGTTAACGTAAAACACCTCAGTCAAGTTTTTAATTACCCAGCGCTTGAATTGCAACGCAGGATGCTGCGTTTCCCTGCAGAACTGCTTTACCAGGCACACCCTGGATTCCCTGTGTGAGTCAGTAATGGATTTTCTCCTATTGTTAGGTTGTGGTAAATGTAAATAGATATTGAAGTACAGAGGTCTTGAGGCGTTTCATTTGTGTGCAGAGCTTGCCATTCACGCCAGCCAAAAAAAAGATTTATGCAGAATTCTGCTTGAGCCCCTAGTTAGTATGCCTTCATTTTGTAAACAGGTCAGATGGACACATATAGTATTTTATATAAAAAATGTATTTATTTTTTGGAAGATTTTGCACTACAGTGGTACCTCGGCATATGAACGCTCCACCTCATGAATTTTTACCTTAACTGAAATTTTTCAAGAAATTTGCCTTGCCATACGAACGATCAAACCGAGTTGCAGCTTTCGCCTTTATTGCATAAATTAGGGTTAACTGAGGTTATAATGTCAATTTAAGTAATATTTTACTTTATGTACTTGTTTTTTCTAAATGTTTTGATTTGTTTTATATGCAAAAATATGATTATAGTGTTGCAAATTGGTAATATTGATGATATTTTTGAGTGGCTGGATTATCTGCATTTAAATGATTTCCTATGGAAAAATGCATTTTCGCAATACAAAAAAACTTGCCTCTAGAACGGATTAAATTCGTATCCCGAAGTACCACCGTTTTTCTTTCAGTTCCAATCCTATAACCACTCTTCATGAATATGATCAATAACAATAGTTTATTAGGGTTTCTAGAACCAAGATCTCAGAATCACTCCTAGAAATCGCACTCACATTTCATTTAGGACTGAAAATAGTCCTACCTCAGTATAGAACATAAAAGGAAAATTACGTTATTCTAAACAGACTGCTCCACATTCCACAGCTGTTTAAACCCCCTATAATAGAGCTCTGTAGGACTGTCATAATCTGATCGAAATGATTTCGAAAGGAAAGCGAAGCTGGAGAGAGGATGAGAGGAGGATGTAGTAAATGTAAAGAAATAAAGTAAAATTCTGCCCTACTTTTACCTCTAAAGATAAAAATTGAACAGAGGCAATTTGTGAAAGCGTCAATGCCCAGCTGTCAGTCTGCAGCATGTACCTCCAAGGAGTGTGAAATACAGGGATGAGCCGTGTTAATGAAGTGATGAAGTGCTGCTTACTGTATAACAGAGAATCTCAGTTGTGTACACTCATATAATTTAATATAAGTATATGATTATTTTAATGTGTGATGCCCACAACTCCATGAATGCCGCATGTCTTTGGGTGATTTCATTGGGGAAATGTATAAATCTGCACATGATCTCCAGTGCTGTAATAAGAGCTGAGTTTAATTCATTATTTCTGACAATGTTGTTGTGTCACTGTTTCAAAGCTGCATCTTCATTGTTACTTAAAAACGTACAGTATCAGTCACCTGAGGAGACAGTAAACGACATGTTTGTTATTGGACCAGTTACATACTACACAATAAAAAAAAAGTATTGCATTTTGTCCAAACGTCTTTTATGAGCTCCACGTCACTTAATGTTACTAAAACGTCTCTCCTCCGCGTGTGTCTCTGCCTCAACACTATTTCCTCACTACTCCTAACCAGTTAGGACACCTCCGGAGCTCTCCGACATTTTGGTGGAGATGGGAGTGATTTCCTATTCTAAAAATTTTGATGAACATCTTCTATTCCTACTCCTGAAAATCTGACCAAAATTACGTCATTCTGAGAATTTCTGCCCATTTAGGAGCGATTTTTCCTACTCTGAGACGCTTAGTAAATACTGGCCCTGAACTAATCTAAAATACTCTTGATTTTGCATGTGACCTAAAGTTACAGGTTTTTCATTCATTGTTGTCTGATAGTTATTAAGCCTATAACCAGTGCATGTAAAACTCTTTCTTTTAACTTTCACAAAAAATCAAGCAAAACAAACAAAAAGAGGCACTGTGGCTCAGTGGTTAACACCTCTGTGTCATGCCTCTGAGGTGGGTTTCTGGCAGGTACTCTGGTGTCCTCTCACAGTGCAGAGACATCTGTTGTAGGCTGATTGGTTTCTTTCCATTGCCAGAAGTGTGTGTGAGACTGTGTGAGCGTTGGCACCATATACTAGCCGACAACTAGTGGCCTTCACCTGCAATGTAGCTGTCACTCAAATCGGCCACACCTCTAATTATGCATACTTTTATGGGTTAATATAATGTTAACTGAAAAGTTTGGTAACAAGGTACCAAGGAGGAAATGTAACTTTGGAAATCAAAAATGTTTTTTTCTTGTACCAGGCTGCAAACATTTATTTCTGCATTTACCATGGGGTTTAAGGGGCTTGACTCACTTTTAAAGACAGCTCCTAGTGGTCATTCGAGGAACTGCACATTTTGGCACTTCCGCAATGGTTTTATATATTAGAACCTGCGATTGCCTCTTGTTTGGCACCCCATCCAGCTGTCCTCTGCCTTGTGCCGTGAGCTCCCTGAGAACTTTTTAACTTTTTAAAGGGGTGATCCGGTGTGGTTGGAAACTACAAATTTACATTTACATTTAGGCATTTGGCAGACGCTCTTATCCAGAGCGACTTACATTTTTATTTCATTATATCTGAGCAGTTGAGGGTTAAGGGCCTTGCTCAAGGGCCCAACAGAGGCAACTTGCTGGTTGTGGGGTTTGAACCTGGGATCTTCCGAACTGTAGTTCAATGCCTTAACCACTGAGCTACCCCTGGCCCCATTACAAAAAATTACAATAAATATGACTATCATTGTATAAGTACAATGAGATTTAAAGTTTTGTTTCCCAAAAAGGTTTGTTCTATGCATTAAAAAAAAGAAAAAGATGGAAAAAAAATTTATATGAATTTCCAGAAGCTGATTGTAATGGGAAACAGTGACTAAACTGAGATAATAACAGTTCAGTGCAGCACAAAAACTGTTATATAACTCTAGCACGACACACAGTTTTCTCCCATTAACGCACTTCACTGCAAAAATAAAGGCACCATCCAAACTAAAATATTGTTTTTAACACCACAGGTCATATCCATAATATTAGCCTTTTTGTTAAGTTGTTGAGTATATCACAAAAACCATTATCAGTGGAGGGTGGAGTATGAAGCCTATTGCTACATAAAGTCTCTCCTTCTGGGGATTTAACTATGCATCGATGCACACTTTGGAAACCTATACATATTTTAGTTCTATAGTTGTCCATGGTGTGCATATTTTTTTAATATTTGAATTACTCTCCCTTTCAAGGCATGCATAATTATTTACACACTAACTCATTGAATTTATAATTCCTTCATGTCGATATGGTAATCATGATGTCATGTTTGGCAGCATAGACTGACGCCTGCATTTTTATTACGTTTATAATGACCTCATTACCTCAGACATTACGTCAGCAGTTTGTAATGCATCAATATTCATTTACTGATTAGTTAGTCATGCAGAATGCTGCTAGATTGATGATGATGAACTGTTGAAAATTACCCAGCACGTGAATACATGGGTACAATCACGTAGTGCTCCTGAGATATTCTTTTGTTATTATTATTATTATTATTATTATTATTATTATCCTGCACTATATTTGAATGGAAAAAAAAAATCTGTCTGCACTCCACATGGTTTGTTTTTTCCCACTTGTCCCTAAAGGAGGTTCATGAAACTTGGTGTCCATGATTACTGCCTACTGCTATCACATTACCCTGATGGCAGTCAGAGAGACTTGCTGATTTACTGGGTTCGGATGGGAGGTGAGCCATTACCAGTCCCTCAGGAGAAAGGCTGATCACAGTGATACATGAGCTGTCTAGAGACAGATGTAGAGATTTGATGCATCTATGAGAAACGGGAAGATTCCAAAGGTGACTTTGTCTAATCATACCACGAATCGAGAAATCTCAATCTGTAGCTTGTTAAAACTGATTGCTCATTTATTTTTGTTCCTGTGTGGAGCGGATTGATTGTTTACATTTTCACTGATATCCATTTAGTAATGTTCTTTACAACAATCTGACGATTATTAGTGCTGCATGATTTGATTTAAAAGTCACAAGTTTTGTCTTAAAAGTCCATAGGTCATGTTCAGTATATATTAATTTCTGACTATGCATACATTACCTGTAATAAACTGCAGCATTTTGCAAGTAGATAATTGCATGGGCCCATATTGTGAATTTAGTTTTTATGAATTCTCTGGTATAAAAAGTAGTTCATGACTAAATTAAGTTATGTGGCTGCAAAACAAGCTCATATCATCACCCCTCCACTGCTGTGATTGACAGGGGGTATATACAGTACAGTAGTGTTTTTGCTAAAATGCTGTTTGGTTTTCCCAAACAATCTCATCTGTCCATAGGACATTTTTCTAGAAGTCTTGTGCTTTGTTCCTATGTAGTTTTTGCGAAACTCAAGGTTTTGCTTCCATGTTCTTTTTAGACAGAAGAGTCTCTTCCAACCAACCATACTTGTTCAGTCTTTTTCTAATTGTGCTGTCATTGACTTTAATATTTTACATGCTCAGTGAGGCTTGTAGGGTCTGAGATGTAACTCTTTATATATATACTGTATATATATATATATATATATATTTTTTTTTTTTTTTGCACGGTCTAATGTTGGGATGAATGTGCTGGGACGACCACTGCTGATCTAAGGCCATTACTTATGTCTTTTCCTCTTGGCATTGTGTTAACACATAGCTGAATGTTGTAAACAAGCAAACTGCCAAAACCTCTGCTTTTATAGAGGTCTGCACACCTGCTAATAATCAATTAATCAAGGGCTGATAATTAGCAGCACCTGCCTGAAACGTACCCTCTTAAATCCTGTGGAAGCATTTAAGATGTTAACACATATAACATTTTTTTGTTACTTGTCTGAGGTTGTATTTGCCTAATACTAAGACCTACTGTGATCAGATGATGATTGTTTTTACACAAAAACACATGAACATCCATCTATCCATCCATCCACTGTTGTCCATGAATGTCTGTATAGAATAATTTCAGATAATACAATCATTTCAAATAAGCCATGATGAAAATTTAAGCAATATTCCTGTCTTGAAAATTCAGTTAGTCAGTTCAAGACTATTAGAAATTAGTAAGTTCCTCAAGTGTTTTCTGTGTAGTAAAGGGTTTATATCGTTCTATACATTTCTACCTGGAGGCCTCACTCACTCACTCACTCACTCACTTATAGTCTATATCATTTTATCCTAGATACAGGGTCGCAGGGAGCCTGGAGCCTATCCCAGGAGACTTATGGCACGAGGTGTGGTACACCCTGGACATGGTGCCAATCCACTGCAGGGCACTAGAGGCCTCACTTTAAAGAAAAAAACTTTCTTGTAGGTGGTTTCAAATAGGAATTGTTTAGTTGTAACATTCTTAACAAACACTTGTAAGCTTTTGCATTTTGTCTAATGTGAGATTTAATTATGTATCAATAATCTCAAATGAGTTACTGTAAATTATGCAATATTTTAATAATAGATGCTACGGAATAGGCTATTTATAACATACACACTTCCTGTCCTTTCATTCATTGATATATAGACTTGATGTTCCCGTGCTAGACTGATAGTAAGAGGCCAGCTGTCTTTTTCCTAATTTAGGTCATAATATATTTTAGTGACATAAATGTGCAGTATAATGAAATAAGTTATACGTGAGCATTATTAAAAAATAACACCGTTCAAAAATAGTAGATTTATTGTAAGCTGTGAAGAAAGGTTAGGTAATATTTCCAATATGAGCATGTGCACAGAAATGAAAGATGCTGTTCTTTCTTTACAAGAGCAACGAGGCCTGCTAAATCTGTCCTGAACAGCTGCAGCTTCATTTCCCTAAGGATCGAATGCAAAAACGCTGACATTTTGGTCTAAATCCAGAATGCCAGCACATATTTTATATCAAATGAATCATACTGTTGTTTAAACATTATGTTTTAGACCCTTCATAAAATGTCCAGCAAGTCTTGGTCTAGTACAGCTGACAGAAACGCGTCGCGTTATGGTGCTGACAGAAGGGTGTGTCAAGGTAACAGCAGAACGTGGATTCTGGTTCTGATATTTTACATATTGGTGCTAAGATAAGATCTGGTCTGACACATACACTGTCACAATTAGTAAAGAAAAAAGCCTTCTGCTGGAGCTGTGCCAAGGACATGTAAAGAAATCACAATGACGGTAGGCATTTTGAACAGTGAGTCATATCAGCATTCTGCACTGTTGGGTGCAGGCTTTTATCTGAAGTGACTTAAGAGAATCAAACGCATAATCAATACCAACTTTTGATCAAAAGTTTCTTTCTAGGTTTTTCTAGGCATTATTAGATAGAAGCAAGTAGTGATGTTTTGTGTAAAAAAAAAAAAAAAAAGAAAGAAAATACAACCAGGCATGGAAAAATAATAACTCAATGTAGGGAGCATGCATCTACCACAGCAGTTTTTTAGGCAAATAAGGATGCAACATCCTACTTACTGTGTTATTATTATTTATTTTTTTATACAGTATTCAGCCAAGCGTGGCATGGTGGCTTAGTGGTTAGCATTTTGTCATTTTATTTATTATTTTGTTTGCATTCTCTCCCTGCGCTAGGTGGGTCTCCTCTGGGTACGCTGGTTTCATCCGACAGTTCAAAGACATGCAGGTTAGACTAACTGGTGTTCCCAGATTGCCCGTAGTGAATGATTGACAATTGGGTGTCGAGCTGACAATCCAACCCCATAAGTAACTGCTACAGAAACAACGGATATACTGTATCTCCAGGGTGGGGAGTACCCCTCACCCAAAGTGCCGGATGGCACGTGGACGGACCAAATACCAAAATACATTTTCCTACCAAAATTAATTTACCCTAACCCTAACCCTAGGTATTCAGATGGTCCTTACAGAAATAAAAAAACAGTGAGGAAGAAAATTTCCTGCTTTTTTTTACCCACTTTTTTATTGGCCAGGGTTTAACCCTTGGTTTAAACACTGATTGAAATACTTGATTGCCCAGGGCACTAATTGAAATTCAACATTTCAAGACTTTTCCCGAGACTTTTTAGGGCCCATGCACTATGAATTTAGACCTATTACGTCATAGTGTGTGAAGGGCCCTCTTGTTCTTCTAAGGATTCTTTTTTTCCAGCATCTGGAGCGTTCTTTGGGTGGCTTAACATGCTCATGCAAAAAGTCATCAAAATCAGCACACGGGTTGGAATCTCCCGCCATTAAGACATCTGAATATAAGTGACATCACACTTAGTGACTTCATAGTGTAATGCTTTTTTTTCATAGTGTAATGCTTTTTTTATGTCCTAACAGTATTGGTATGTCCTCTTTAAATACATGTTCCCACTGTGTTTTTGGTGTGCCCGGGCGGCAATGGCACTGGTGCTTGGGCCCGATCATTGTTGCTTGCAACTATATGTTACTTTTGTGATTAATTAATTGTAATTTTTACATTGGAAATCAAGGTCTGTGAAGTTACCATATACGGTTCTTTGCCCATCTATGGTAAAAATTTTTCCAAAAAGTGTACATATAAAAATATGTTCAACACAGATTAAGTTAAATACATTTATTTAAACATAAACACGTGGGCCACTGTCTAGGTATCGATGGGAAGACAGATCAATCAAATGTGCCCTACCTCTGAAAAATGCGTGCACAAGGCACTTTTTCCATTCATGTGACTTTTCATAGCAATGTAGCGGCATAAACAGGCTGCAATACTACACTTGCAAAAAATGAACATGTGTGCATGGCTTTTCTCCTAAATCTTTGTGGGTGTATCACATTTGCGCTCGCTAATTTTGGAATTATTGTCGCATCATGCTTTTGCTTTGTGTTCTATTGGTGGAGCACGCATTTTCAATATCATGTTCATTTAATTGAGGGAAGCAAAATCATGATCGAGATTAAAATCCGATTAATTGTGCAGTTGTGCAGCCTAAAATATGACCGTAAGAATGTAAACTGTATTCCATGCTGTTTGTTTACAAAAACTCTTCACTGATGTGAAGGAAGTTGACCACAAATTGCCTTACAGAAATAGTATATCCACCTTCATACCAAAAAGGTGGGCAATCAGTTATTTGCATATTTTACTCAAGTCACAGCTATTGATTTATGTATTTATGGAAAAACATCTAGATTAAGTCTAGAATATCGAGATATATTGTACACGATACCTGAAGGGCCTCACCTTGTCGCATCTCTGTAGTATCGCCTTGTAACAGAGGAATATGACTGGCTTGTATTTGCGGTACTCCCCTTTTCCCAAACAGGAGGACTGATTCAATTTCCAGGCATCTGGGAATCAATGCGGCGCAATTACAAACAGAAGAGCCGACAAATGAGTGCTCGAACAAATCATTGTTAATTAAGTCGTTTTCATTTGCTCTTTTAGTTGAAACCACCGCAACAGCTTGTGCTTGCGGTTGTTGTGTAATCATGATAGTTTAGTGTTTCGTTCTGCTTATAATGTATATCCTGCTTGATTATTGTGGACACATTTAAAATCCAACGGTTCTCTTATGCATTATTTACAGTAAGTTCTGTAATAAGTAATAAATAAAAACATTTTAGCATGTATTTATTGACTATACATTTAACTTATTTAATATGCTTTTTTTTTTTTTTACACTTTAGAATATATATATATTTTTTATATTAATTTTCAGTTTTTTAAAAATATATAATTGCACTATTCAGGATAAGAATACACCATATCAGCACAACATGTCTACTTTCCACAGGCAGGGAATTTTATCCTCCTTAACTAAGTTTCTGTTGTCGACAGAGTCTCTCAACCTGATTATTTATTACTTTGTGTTTTCTGTTATAGACAAACCTTTTTGATGGATGTAGACTAAAAGCCTTAGCAGCACAAACATTTTCAGCAGCCCTTTTTGTTGAGTCTGCTTTTGAAATTGTTATTAAGGAGAAACATGTTTTTTTTTTTTTTTTTTTAAACTGAGTGTGTGAATCTTTTCATTCAGACCACACTAAATTACAGCTGTCTTGTAGCATTTCGTATGTGATTTTTGTTCTTGCTTTCATCTACTGTAGATGAGATGTTTACGAGATTCAGCTTTAATAGATTTACTTCAGGTGCAGCGTTGAGGAAGCTACTTTGCAATTAACACTTAATGTCAGTCTGCAAGCTAATCATGATTCATAGCAGCTAATTCTACAGCCATGCTACTGTTTTGTTAAAGTAGCTAGCTTACCTACAGTATCATCTTGATGGAAAATAGCTAACCACACTGAAGCTTCTTTTTCTTTTCTTATTAAATCTACTTTGTCAATCAAAAGAAAAGCAAATGTGGTATATTCTTTTGTGGTAGACAACTCTTTGTAGAAGATTAATTGCAGAAAGTGAAAATGGATTTTGTGGCCACGACTTTCTTTGGTGTGGGAGCAAGATATTATGTTGTTGCCATAACTTAGCAAAACTTGGGAACAAAATAGTGTAATACAACTTAATAACCTCATAGCATTTTAGCCAAATTTAAATTGAAAAATATAAACTGTTTATATAGATGGTAGGTTATTTTTATGAAACACAACATAACTCCAAAACAACAATCATTCTGTCACATCTGGGACGTGAGTGTTCCAAGGTCAACATATAATCTCATGGCCATGCGTTACACTATTTTGTTCCCATGCCTTAGTAAGTCGTGGCCACTGAATAGTGTTTTTTCCCCATTGTCACCAGTAGGGCTCTGCAATTCCTACAGTATTTCAGTTGGTTTCTTAATATTTCTAGCCAGCCATTTTCTACAGTTATGGGTATACAGTTGTCTGTGGTTATATGTTAACTGGCAAATAACATTAAATTAAATAGCTTTTTGGGGATGTTTGCTCCTATGTGTACAGTACCAGTTAACAGTTTGGACACAAGTTTGAATTTATTTTCTACATTCGAGAACAATACTGAAGTAGTTTTACATATGGCATTAGGTAATTACACATATGGCATTACAGTCAGACCTTTTTAAGACAGGAAGGTCAGCTGTTCTGGAAGAGTTCTCTTAAAACCCATCAAGCACCATGATGAAACTGGCTCTCATGAAGACCATCCCAGGAAAGCAAGACCAAAACTTACCTTTGCTGCAGAGGAGAAGTTCGTTTAGAATTACCAGCCTTAAAAATCACCAATTAACAGCACCTCGTATTAGAGCCGTTATGAAGGCTTACAGAGCATAAGTATCAGACAAATCTCAATATTAACTGTTCAAAGGAAATTATTGCATATTTTGGATGCTTTCAGCATTGTTTTACAATGTAGAAAAAAAAAAAATTAGGGTTGACCAAGGTGTGTCCAAACTTTTGCCTGGCGGTGTATGATCATGCTTTTTAACACTGCTTG
>JAOVVB010169540.1:0-11464 GCA_028570985.1 Heterobranchus longifilis | reverse complement strand
ACCTGATTACTAGCCCTAAATTGCTCCTGTCCCAACCTTTTTTGGAATGTGTTGCAGGTCTGAATGACAGGAAAGGACGTATATTTATAAATGAAATGAAGTTGACCAGACGCAACATGAAATATTTTGTGTTTATATTGTCTGCAATGAAATACAAGTAAAAGTAAATTTAGAAATCACTACTTTTTTTTTTTTTTTTTGCATTTTCCATACTGTCCCAACTTTTTCTGATTTGGGGTTGTAGCCTGCAGCTACCAGGTAGAAGGTCTGATGTCATTGTGCGTGCAAGAACCTCCTGTCAGTTCTGCACACCCCCAGTGACTGATTTATGATAATTTTGATGTAGCTTAATGCCACTTTATTACTTTTCCTTTAATGCTCTGCGGGTCTGTGAGGTTTCAGAATGGAAAACCAGACCACAGAATGTAACTGGAACCACATGAAAAGGCTGTGTTTCATCACCAGTCTCTTTCACCACTTATACACATTTTGACGAAATATGATCATACAGCAGTTTACAATCATATTTAAACACCTGACTGTAAAATGCACAATTTAAAAAGCATTTTAGCCCAATGATGCAGTAAAAGTGAATGAACGAGTCCATGTAGTCATATTGCATCAGCCTTGGACCACATGCAGCTTCCCCATCATGCTGGTTGACATTCCAGTGGATGCTGTCCCTCTTTTTCCTTCCATGTTGCACAAACCTGTGCCTTTTCCATAGACACTTTTTGATGGATGCTCTGGAAAGTTGGCTGTGCTGGAACTCTGGGCCACTCTGACTTTTCCATGTGCTCAAGATTCTCAAAACCTGGAATGCCAAAGCATTGGCCTGGAGTTCATCTCCCATTTATTTTTAGAATGATTGCATTGTATCAGACCCAAGTGACCACAACTGTCCACATTCCACAAATCCATCTGGAATATATGTTCAATAAATTGTGATGGGGGAATGGAATGAGCTATAAGTATGTCAGAGCTTTGATGCTGAAGTGATTAGGCTTTTGTTTGTTCTCATTATCCTCTGACAAGAATTTGCTTATTAACAAAAGCCATCTGAGTTTAGTGTTTGCCTTTACTTCTGGGTTTTATTCAGCTCTAGTAACATAGAAAGATGAATAACATAAATGGTACAGATGGCAAGTTAAGTTACCTACTAACATCCAGTTTGCGAAACAATATATAACATAATACAATCAAAAAAAAAAAATCCAACTATTGTTTTTTTTTTTTTTTGTCTGAATCCAGGCTTGTAAATTGATATGGTCTTTATAAAGCTTTGTATTCCCAATTTCCCTCTGGGATTAATAAAGTTCTTTGAATCTTGAATCTTTCATTTGGTCAGTAGAACTTGTTTTGTCTGGCTTTGGGACTTGGAAAAAGTCCTCAAAAAAAAAAAAAAGTCTGTTGAAATCACTGGGAAAATTAACACTTACAAGCATAAACATACACATGCACCATTTATATGGAGACTTTTAGGACTCCTTGTAGGATGGCATTTCTGTGAAGACTGATTCATACCATATAAGAACAAATTATGGGGAATGATGACAGACATCATTCTTGTACGAGTTCAAGACATGCTGCATACTTGGCTTCGGCTTAAGCGCTAACAGCTTCCACTTTCACAAATTATGATGTAAGTTGCTAAATTTGCTTAGATGTTACAGTTATAGCCAGACAGCTGATACATTGCGTGAAAACCCTCCACATGGGCAATTTTGACATTTTCAAGCATATGCAATATACATTCCTCTTAAAACTACAGATTTTTCCAAAAGCAATATTTATTTTAGTTCTGCATCTTTATCAGAAGTTAAGTTCCATCATTTAAAAATCTGATTTAACCTAAAATGAAGATAAATGTATTTAAAAGTCAATCAATTTTAAAGTTTGAAATGTAAAATTTACAACTTCTTATCTTATAAGTCTTATCAACCTTCTGTAAAAGTCCCTCTTATCACTGGGGGGTTATTGTACTCCTGATTGATTGGTTTGTCTCTGTACACCCTGCTGTTTTTTGTAAAATCTAATCAAGTATTATTATCCTTAAGTCCCAGAAATGTCCTCAAATTTCTGTTTAATTGTTTTATTCCTGGTTTTGGGCTTCATCTAATTCTGTACATGTTGTGTACGGATTATCCTTGTTTAAATTCACCTGCATGTGTATTGGCCCCTGCTATGGAGATGATGGATACACTAAAATCATGGCTTTGCACCTTGCCCCTCATTGCACATTGCAACATTATACATTACTTGCTTCAGATTTTCCAGAATTAGATGTGTATTAAGATTCAACACGTCAACACATATATATTCAATGTATATATCTTTAACTATCTTGAAACTTCATTAATTGCTTTTATTTACAATATATCTTTCCCCAGGTCTCCATAATCTATTGCCTTGCCTTCGGTACACCTCAGCAAACTCTAGATCAGGATGCTCCTGACTGAGCTTGTCGTTTTGCTAATCTTGCCATGACCGTTATGCTCAAAATGCAGACAGCCACTTTGGTTCCTTGGGATTATTTACAGACTCAACCCAGCCTCGAAATTCATTGGTCTCCAGCTGTCTTGAGGTTTGAAAACACATCTGGATCTGATGGGATTTCTCTGAGAAAATTTAGTGTGAATGTGATTAGTTCGCAATATCCTGGTGTACAAATGAAACACATGGCTGGTTAAAAAACACTGCAAATTCTTAGAACTGCTCATTAGAATTTGTAATGATGTGTCATTCGGATATGTATTAGCCTGCTTATGCTCATAAAGAAATCCTTTTAGGAAATGAAAACAAACTAGATCTTATGGTGAACATTAACAGTATATATGCTGCTTTTTTATTGTGTTGTTAGTAAGCTGAGTCAAATTCTCGGATTCATGCAATAGAGCTGGAATTCCCATTACTAATTCTTAGACAGTAAACAAAGTTTTGACCAAGCAGCACTCTGTTTTTAATTTGCAGGAGTTGAAAGCAATTGTATCACTTCCTGTGGGGCGTCTCCTGCAGTGTATACCAGGAACTCATAAGATGGCACATGTATAGCAGTGGTCTCTAAAACAAAGTTCTTCACACTGGTTGTGTCACAAAGCTTTATAAATAAAAGAACAAAATTATTGGGATTAAATAGTCATCCTTTTTTTACAAATGGGAATAAATACAATGGTCACCGTTGGCCTCCACGGTACCTATTGGACTACAGAGGTTTGTAAATGGATGGATGGATGGATAGTAATTGTTTACTGTACATTCAAGAAATGTGTAATATGACATTATTCATTGCATTTCTAATGAAACAGGATGAACCAAATAATCTATGATGGGCTATTGTATGATATGGCTTGGTATGAAAATAGAGGTGGAATTATTTCAATTAACAGTACTCCGTATGGATGAACTATTGTGATAGAAATGATCATATATTAGAAATACAACTAGAACAACTGTCAGAACTGTTCTTCCATAGAACATAAAGCAACATTTCTGACCATTCAGAACCAAAATTTCAACAATCTTTTGCTATACATACAGTACGCTCTATACTTTATAAAAGAGATTTTTCTCTAATTAGTTTACTCACTTGTATTGGTTTAATTTTCTATTTCAGTTCTCCCATATTTGCCACCCTCATCTAATTTGTGTTCCATGCTTCTTCCATGATACACTCTTCAGTTTGACACAGTGATCCTTGAGCATCCGTGCAAAATGACTATGTCCACAGCACATTCTTGAAGCATTCTTGAAGAACTAGTGCTTTTGCTTCAGTTTTTCCAAATCAAAATCTCCATTACGAGTGTACTTCTTGTCCTCCATTACCCTGACATTTTCATTCACCCTACATTTGCTCCAATTGACGGAGAAAACAATTATAATTCCATCATGAAAAAAAGCCTTCTGTGTAATTACAGATCTAGTTCCAATCTTCCGTCTCAAAGATAATTTAAGGGTAGTCGTCTTACAATTACAAAAACACCAGCAATCCTTTGTAGTCCAGTTTTTATTAGGGCCCGTGAATGAGGAACCGCCGTCTGGGAAGCCAATGACCTGTGCTGTCCCACCTTGAGCGCTTTCACAGAGGAGATGAGGAGGGTCTTTGATCGCTTCCACGCAGGAAGGGAGGCCTCGAGACAACTACTGGAGCTTTGTCAGGGTCCTAGATCTACTCATGATTAAGCCATTGAGGTCAGAACCTTGGCGGACGCTTCCCAGTGGGATACCCAGGCCCTGTATAACACCTTCCTGAATGGACTTTCGGAGTCGGTCATGGACCAGCTAGTTTCCCAGCAGTTCCCTGAGGACTTATACGCCTTGATGGATCTGGCAGGGCGAGTAGATGCGCACCTCAGACAACCCTGGCTCAGAGCTAGCACCTCTTCAACTCCAACCTTCCGTGAACTCCCTGGCTGAACCCATGCAGATTGGGCGAACCCGGATCTCGCTGGAGGATCGACAACGTTGGGTTCAGGCTGGTGCGTGCCTCTACTTTGGGCAGATTGGGCATCTGCGCCTTCAGTGCCCATTAAAAGCAAGGCCCCCCCAGTGAACCTAGGCACACTGGAGGGGGCGTCCCAAGAGCAGCCGCCTAGAGACCGCTCACTTATTCCTGTCATACTTCTCTGGGATAACTCGTCAATTCTGGTTCGGATCAGAATTTAATTTGTGCCACAAAGGTTAAGTAACTGCATGCACCAACCCATCCCCTGGAACCACCATTGTCAGTCCGAACCCTCGATGGAACGCTTCTTCCTCCAATTGCAAGGCGAACTGCTCCAGTCACCCTGCGCACTTCTGGGAACCATTCGGAGGAGATATCTTTCTTGGTCATGCAGAGAGCTCAATCCCAGCTGGTTCTTGGACATCTATGGCTCATCCGCCATAACCCACAGATTGACTGTGGAACAATGCAATTTTCGGATGGAGCCCCCTCTGTCTGGCTTCTTGCTTCAGCACTCTGCCCCTCTCCAGTAGTAACCTCCTCTGAGGAATTTCCTGATCTTTCTACGGTTTCTGAGGATTATGCTGATATCAGGACTGTGCTCAGTAAGTGCCGGGCTACGGGCTCTTGCAGGAGGCCCAAATCTTCACGAAATTGGACCTCCGGAGCGCCTACCACCTAGTTAGGATCAGAGAGGGAGACGAGTGGAGAAACGCCTTCAACACACCCGCTGGTCACTATGAGTATCTAGTCATGCCCTTTGAGCTAGGTAACGCCTCGGCAGTCTTCCAGGCTCTGGTCAATGACGTCCTCAGAGACTTCATCAACATCTTTGCCTTTGTTTACCTGGACGACATACTCATCTTCTACCGTTCCTTAGAAGAGCATACAATACATGTCCGCCATGTACTTCAGCGACTTTCTTTAAATTCTACAGATGGTTCATCCATGACTATAGGTCGGTAGCTGCTCCACTCACCTCCTTGACCTCAGTTAAGACTCCATTTTTCTGGATTGATAAGGCAGCCAGGGCATTTTGCGAACTAAAGAAACGGTTTACATCGGCCGCAGTTCTCCAACAGCCTGACCATTCCCTCCAGTTCGTTGTCGAGGTGGATGCTTTAGACTCTGGATTAGGGGCGATACTGCCACAGAGGTCACTGAAGGACAACAAGCTGCACCCGTGCTACTTTCTTTCTCACCGACTCTCGTCCGCGGAAAGGAATTAGAACATCGGCGATCGGGAGCTATTGGCAGTGAAGTTTGCGCTGGAGGAGTGAAGGCACTGGCTAGAGGGGACAGAGGTCCCATTCCTGGTCTGGATAGACCATAAGAACCTGGAGTATCTCAGGACAGCTAAGCGTCTCAATTCCCGACAAGCAAGGTGGTCCCTATTCTTTTCACGTTTTAATTTCTCCCTGTCCTATTGCCCGGGCTCCAAGAACACCAAACCAGACACGCTTTTTCGCCAGTTCTCCCCAGCCCAGGATCAAGCGCTTGAGGCCACCATCCTGCCTGTTCAATGCCTTGTGGAGGCAGCACTGCTGGATGTCGAATTACAAGTCAGAACGGCACTCAACCAGGAACCTGGCCCCCCAGAGATGCCTACAGGCAAACTCTTTGTCTCAGAGACATAATGATCCTACATCCTGGAATAGGGGCATGGCTCGAGGCTCAGGCGTCACGCACATTAACCCTTGTCCAGCAGCGTTTCTGGTGGCCCACCATGAGGGACGACACCCGCCACTTTGTGAGTGCCTGCGATGTCTGCGCCAGGAATAAGACCAGCAATAAGCCGCCTGCTGGTCACCTTAGACCTCTTCCTGTTCCACACAGACCCTGGTCCCATATAGCCCTTGATTTCGTCTTTGGGCTTCCTGATTCCGGGGGTCACACCTGCGTCCTCGCCGGAGTAGACCGCTTTTCCAAGGCGGCTCACTTTGTTCCCCTGCCTAGTCTCCCCACTGCCAAGGAGACCGCAGAGCTGCTAATCACCAAAGTTTTTTGGCTCCACGGGCTCCCAACAGACATCGTGTCGGACGCGGACCCAAGTTTGCTGCGCGATTCTGGACAGGCTTCTGTAAATTGATCGCCACAATGCCCAGCCTATCTTTGGGTTATCATCCCCAGACTAACGGGCAGACGGAGGTGGCCAACCTGGACCTGGAGACGGCCATTCGGTGTATGACCTCAAAGGAGCCCCATTCCTGGAGCCAGATGCTTCCGTGGATTGAATACGCCCACAACTCTTTACCCACAGCCGACCAGCGCCGCTCCAGGGCACCACCCTATCGAGTAGGCCAAAGGGTCATGTTATCCGCTCCGAATATCCCCCTCAAGACCGTCTCCCACAAACTATCCCTCAGGTTCCTTGGCCCATTCGCAATCATCAACCCCTGCACCGTCAGAGTTCATCTTCCTTCCACCATGCGCCGGATAAACCCCTCCTTTCACGTCTCCCAGATCAAACCTCTGGTTTCTTGCCCACTGAATCCACCCAGCTCCACCTCCCCAAATTGTCAATGGTGGTGAGGCGTTCACCGTACACAGACTCTTGAAGGCGCGACGGCGAGGCCGAGGTCTCTCTCGTACCTAGTAGATTGGGAAGGCTACAGTCCAGAGGAGAGAAGCTGGATTCCTTCCAGGTGGCGTCCGTAGGAGGGGGGGTACTGTCACGAGTCAACTAATTATTCCCCCGGCTTTATAAGCACGCCGAGAGAACCATTCAGCACCGCGGTATCTCACTCATGTGCCTCGCATCTGTTCAATCAAGTATTTTTCAGTTTACTCCAGCCTGTTATCGACCCTGCCTGTTCCCTGGATTTCTCTCTCGTCGTTGCCCTCTGGTACTTCTGCTCCTATCGGACTGACTAATGTGTATGACCTGGCAAGCTCTCAGGACTTCAGATTAAGTACTTACGATTTGGATTTGTTCGCCCTTGCTACTGACCCCCGCCTGGTAAAAATGACTCTTCTCATCCTTTGCTGCTCCTTCTCCGCAAGTTGGCTTTCATCCTGCGATACGAGCACTTCCGTGTTCGAGCACTTCCGTGTTCGCGGACCTCGGGAGAGCCCTGCGCGCGACCTCTGTTCTCATCAAGGAAATCATACTGCTGCATTCCGCCTTCCATCCACTAAGCGGTTTAACAGCAAGAAACGCTCACAAACCCCGAGAGGATTCCCTGGTTCTACTTCCAGAATTGTGGAGATATCCTCGCGTCATAGCCCCGCCTCCTCTCTCGTCACTAGAGGCAACCCCACTCTCTCAGTCACTAAGCACACACGCACTGCTTCTCTCCTCTGCTCCTGCTTCACCTGCCTTCCTAGATTTCTGTGTTTTTTTTAACAAGCTCTAAACATCACAGTTGTCTGCTATTGGGTTCACTCCCGTTTCAGCTCCCCCATGACACATGCTTAAAATCAGATCCCTGGTGCGCATAGCTTATAATGTTTAAATATTATAAACACATGCTGGGCATGCATCCTAATGAATATGGGTCTATGTTGTAACATTAGTTTCAGATGTTAGGGGATGCCTACAGTAGTTGCTAAAGCAAAATAGGATGTTGCCATTACGTCTGAGTTATAGTATCTTGGTCACCATGATGCAATCAGGATACTGAAGTGAACAGCATCCTCACCAAAGGTATCCTAGTAAAGGGATCCCAATTTAGTAATAAAAAAAATCTATACAATACTCATACTGTACCATGAAATTAAAGCATTTAGCAATGTATTTTTTCACTTGCTTTTGAATGCAAATTGTTAGCTCTTGCCATAAGTTTAAATGTTTGTTTATGTCAATGTTTTTTCCCCTTTCTTGTAACACATTAATACTGTATATTTGTGCCTCCTATTAAAGTCAAAGTAAAGACGTAATCTAAAAATCAATCAGCATTTAAGTAATAGAAGGCCCATCACTTTATATTCAGTTACACACTGCGGTGATGAAGTGAATCCACGTGGTATAAAAAGCATGAAAGCATGAAATTACAGTCTAAGCAGCCATACTCTCTCTCTCCCCCTTTTGTGTGTGTCTCTCCATGGCTGGGAGCATTCACACGCTATGGTGAATCCATTAACAGCAGACGGGTGAGCTTACAGTATGTAACCCACTGTGAGTTATTTCTCGTTTCCAGTGAGTTATGACCCAGCTCTCTGAATCTTCTCTATATATAATTGGTATAATCACTTTCAAACTATCACATCAAGTATTTCTTAAATGGCCTTAGGCATTTTAAGGTTTATGCTCATCTTGAATTATATCTTGACTTTTCTTTTTTGATTTCATATAGTGGCCTCTCACTCTCTAAAGTCAACACTAACTTGCTCCTTCATTGCTAAAAATTGAGCAGATACGTGTAGAAGCATACTATAAAGTCTTCATAATAAATTAATAAGCCATAATATAAATAATAATATTATGGCTTATGAATGTATTATGAAGACGTCGTTAGTGCTGCAGGTGTTTTTCATAGAGTAATTTTTAAAAAGACATCACATACTCTACTTGATAGACTTAGTGAGTTCCTGTTATGCAATCCTGCTACATATGCATTTTATAATAAGGAAAACCTTTCTTTTGAGATCTTGAGTTCTCATTTTAAAAATCTTTACTTAGGTTTAATAACTTTTAATAAAATAATGTTTTGTTTTCAAAGAGAAAAAATGGTGTAAGCAAATATAACGCCTGCCCTTTAGATGTATTTAGACACAGAATTGAAATGACAACCTGCTGCTAGAAATCACTGTTATTTTGCTTATGTGAAATATGATATAGTACTTTAAGGAACTGGAAGACAGTAGATAGTTACATAAGAAATTCTTGCAGCTTGCATGTTAGCATGTGTCATAATATTTTACTTTACATCTTTTTACTTCACACTTGCATTGCATTGTAGTTGTAACTAATTTTTCTTTAAGGTACATACATTACATTGCAGCCTTCTAAAATGAAGGTCCACTGTGAACAACAACAATTCTTCTTCTTCAACTTGTCTGCAAAGTAAAATTAAGTTTTCGTATGTTAGAAGCATATGCATGTGTTTGTTTGCACCATACCTGCTCTATGGAAGATGATTTCTCTGCCCTGAATACCATCATGTCTCATCCACAGACAGGTCATTAGGTCACTGATTTGTTTCAAGATTCAAAGAACTTTATTAATCCCGGAGGGAAATTGCTTGCTCCCTCTTCGATCCTCTAGCTCACATCTACTGTAAGGTGACGATCCTAAAAACAAAGATGGTGGTTCATGATTTTTTTTGCCACTCTTTTATTTCCTTAATGGGATCTTCGGCTGTATTAAATACTTCATGTTCTCATACACCTTTTTATGAGCCTTTACAGTATTTACAGATTTAGTAAAGCAGGCACTGAAAGCATCTTATCCTTAATCTTGTGTGTATACAAGGTGGAACT
Source organism: Heterobranchus longifilis (assembly GCA_028570985.1). NCBI lineage: Eukaryota > Metazoa > Chordata > Actinopteri > Siluriformes > Clariidae > Heterobranchus > Heterobranchus longifilis. The sequence continues at coordinate 1,602 of JAOVVB010169540.1, read as the reverse complement.
TTTTGCACATCATATCAAGAATCACAAAAGGCTACATCGGTCATGGCTGCCACTTGTGCCAACTTGTTGGCGTACCCTTTAAGCTGTGGAAATACTTACTGTAAGTTTATACATGGTACGCCAGGCTTGGCTTAATGCTTGATCTCTGTCACTTTATGATCGAGGGCATGGTACTGCATTCATTTTAGTCTTTCTCTATTATTCACTCTGCATCAAATGCAATGCCTATAAAAAGCCTGAATTAAACATAGTGTTTTTAACACATTGATTATTTAACGACTGATGAAATTAGGGTCATATTTTTCTAAACATGCTTAAGTTTTATTGGCTTAATGCTGGTTCTGGGTAACATGTCTAACATGCTGAATGACAATAAACCTAACCTAACTTTATTATTCAATCTCAGCATCTCATTTACAAATCAATTTAATTGGTTTTTAACTAAGATCGTATGGAAGTACCCTACTTATAAAACATTAATGTACTGTAAATCAATCAAAGGCATTACATAAGACACGGGAGAGGGGTTTGCTTTGCTTGCTTCTCAGGTAGCATCTGTTTCTTATTAGGGAAATAAAGCTTCTTAAGGAGCTGTAGGGTATTAATTCTTACTCACAGATGGGAAATCACAGTCTGGACTCATACATACAACTTGCTTAAACGTCCTTTCCATGCTGTTCATGAGAGCACCCAAATTGTCCCGAGTTCAAATTCTTGATGGTTCTTGGTTCCTTAACTCTGTGGCAGCACATGCCATAATATCCTCTGAATTGCTACACATTAGCTATGAAATGTTAGGATGTACGTACGCCTCGTTTATGGCTCCGATCAAACCCTGACAAAAATACCCTGAAAATTTACCTGCATGCCTCACAATTTGATGTGAATTCCCAAGACCTGCTACAATTTCTCTCCAACCTTGTACAATATATCAGCACTTGCTATGTTGTTTGGTTATGGACCATATGAATGGGTTTTTTATTTTATATTTATGTCCAGTTAGCTCACCTGTTACTAAAGGCCCGGAGACATCGGTTTCCAACCTTTGTCATTAAAAAAAAAAAAAATCTTCTCAATCCAGATGGTGTAAATCATATACAATATGTCAGCATAGTTAACAAAAAAAAAAAAAAAGACTTACTGAAACCACTAGGCCCAAACATCAAACAAGAAATCACTTCATCTTCACTATTTAGACATACTGCATAATTGAATGAATAAAGAATACAGACATCCTACTCAGAGTATTGAAGGCATATACTGTAGAAGAAAAAAAATAGAGAAAATAAAAGCAGACTATGATCTACCTACGCATAATTTAGAAACTGCTAAAATTATTTCTCATTATTATAATATATTTATTAATTCATATGAAAATCTTATAATTTCCTACAATCTTGAGATTTTAGTAGATCAAGATCAAATATGGGAAAGGCTCCTTGCAGGTTCCCTTTCTACAATGTTCTTTCTACAGTGTTCAAACTCTTCTAGTTTATTAGTTACAAATGCTTTATAAAGTCAAGGCAGGGGTTGTGTAATCAAAAAAGAGTCTTTAATGAACAATAAACACAAAAGTATAAATAAAACTCAACAAACAAAAGA
>JAOVVB010169529.1:0-11464 GCA_028570985.1 Heterobranchus longifilis | reverse complement strand
ATGTGTTGGAGTGATACAATAAAACAGTGAGTGACTTGTGTTTGTCGTGGGAAGACAGATTTATGCTAACAGCAAAAGCAATACATAAGGGAAAAATTGGATCATTTGAAATGTGCATAACATCATGAACATATAATGTGAACAGGTTATGCAATGGTGTGGTAAAGTGATTCGAGGTCAGTGAAGTATCCACCACCACTTAGTAAAGCCATGTGCATATTTCCCTCTCTAGCTTCCATTAACGCTAACATGCAGTGATTAAAGTGAGTTGTGGCTGATGAGAACTCTGATACAGACAGTAGAGTACATAGAGTCAAGAGGTTAATATAACTGTGAGAGGACACTGTAGGATACCCCTGGGTTGATTTACAGTAAATCACAGCCAACCATTTGTGATAATCAACAGTCAGATCCAAGCATTGCCCGGAGCAGCTGTGATGAGACCCATAGGAATGATTGAAATAGCTTTTCCATGGGGTCCTCTGTAGGGTGAATTTGCTCTCTGCCAATCAGAATGGCCAGTTTCCTCTGCCCACGTGGTGGGGGTGGGGAAATAATAATAATGTATAGTGGACATCTCAGTTAAACAGAGCAATACTTCACAGAGGTTGTGCGACATTTTCAGGTTTAATCACAAAATTGGCTAGTGAAAATAACTCCTTGATGCTGAGAACAATCCCCTACGCCCCACAGAGTCTAGTCAGAACTAAATATGGAGGAGCAGTGCTTAGTTTTTATGCTCCACATATCTGGAACAAACGCAATTTGCTGTTAAGTGCCGCAGAGCTCTGCCCGCTTCCATTTGGCGGATCAGCGGCCATGTTAAGTTGTGCCGTTTACGTGGCATGTGCTGCACCACGGAGGTCCGCACACGGCTCGTGATCTGGATCGATCATTTCAGCGTCTGGTCTATTTTTGCCATGTGCCGCAAGCAAATATGGCATGAAAACACACTAATCTATTATAAACCATGTAAAACACATATTATACATGAGATAAATGATCTGATTGTGATAAGTCATCATCCCCTGTGTGCCAAGCCTTTTGTTCTCCTGGAGTTTACAATCCCCCCGATTTTTACCCCTACATGATAAAATTTCATCCACTATATTTATTAGAAATAACAGAGTAGGCTACCTAACACTACTGTTCGTGATTGTGCTTTTTAAATGACCTTATTATCCACATATTTGTCCATTGTGTCTGTACCGAGAGGGACAGTCCTCTCAGAGCAGCCAGACACACAAACATGCAGTCTGCACATGACACACACACACACAAATCACCTCCATGTGTGGGTAGTAAACAGCAGAAGAGCAGAATCGCTTGTTGACCGGCGCATAGAAATGTGCTTCTAAAGAAAAGGGCTCGCCCAAGAGTTTTCTCATCATCGTGCTTCGCAGCAGTAACGTGCCTGGTGAAAACCCGCTGTGAGACTCACTGTTCTTTTAAATCAAGATTGTCTGTCGCTGCCTTTAATTAAATCAAATAATTATTAAACTCTCACACTGCACTGTATTCTTGTATTGTCTCTAGCTGTTTTTATTTTCCATTCTTTTAAATGACTGTTTTTAACTGTCTTTTTTTTTTAGTATTTTAATGTTTTGTGAAAACCACTTTGAATTGCCATGTTGCTCGAGTAATACTGAATGTCTTTATTTGAGGTAATACATAATTTTCTGTGAAAACAAGTTTGCTATGCATCTTTAAAAGAATGTGCAGCTGAATCAGGTGCTTTTCAGATCAAGGACACACATCAGAGGGTAAGTAGACTGAGGCACACTGGATGATTTGCAGCAGACTGCCAACCTTTTAACATCAGTGTGTCTTTATCAAATCTGAAATACATCTTTTTTTTTGTCATGTTATTGTTCACCATTTCTGCAATACAAACCATTGCATTCACTATTCAATAAGGTATCACTTGCATTATGTTTTGATGCTCTGCAAATGTAATATGTATCCTCCACACATTAAGCAGGTGGACAAAATTACACTGTCACTAAAATGTGTGTTTTCAAACAACAGTAATTTAAACCCATAATTCCACAATACGTAGCTGAAAAACTGGGTACAAGAGGCAGGGGAGATTCCAAATTAAACACAAAAAGAGGACAAGATGGTAATTTGATTGTCAATCTGTTCATGCCTCTAAGCACTGTGTCAATCTAACAATGGTGTAAAATTTCGCTTACCTGTTTCAAGATGGTGTAATTTGAGCCATCCACACTCAGCTTCCGGATCTCATGGTGGTCCGCCATAATGAGAAACGGCTCTTCAGCTGAAATCAGTTACATGCAGCGTTAGAGGACCGGTGGGACTTACAGTTACTCACTGAAATTCTGCAAGCCAAGAGATGAAAAATCCAGCTGACCTGACAGAGCCTTGCATGTGTTGGGGTTGCGCTCCAAGGCTTCGTAGCCATCCACACACAGGCACTTGTAGGAGCCATACGTGTTGATGCAGCGCTGGCTACAAGGAAGGGTAGTGGAGCATTCGTCAACATCCACACACGTCTTCCCATCATCCTTCAGGTGGAAACCCGGCCAACATTTACACTGATGACATAAAAACACAAAGTTGGTAGAGATTTCATGATGAAGTGCGAGACGAGACTCTCAGTTTAGCCGTTCTGACTCTCCCACTTAGCCATTAAAAGATGAATTATAAAACAAATCATTCAAGTTTGATGTTGTGATTGCCTTAGGCATGTCTGAAAACACTGCATATCTGAGTTCTTTCTTTATAAAATGCTTCATTGTGGCTATGTTATAAAAGCAGTGAAAACAGGCTGTATTTTTAAAGTAACAGCAGACATTTCAGACTCAAAGGAATGAAAGAAATGAAAATGTATCAAAAACTGGGGACATAAGGCTGGGCGACAATTACGTCTGAATTGATAATAACAAGCACACACAAACTCAAATGTTTCATAAAATCTGATGTGAAATATTTGGAGGGAATATCATTTGTAGATTGTATATTTTGTTTTTACATCACACTATTTGTGTGCATGCATGTAAACATATATAGTATAGGAGCCAAAATGTGTATTTAACCTGTGTTTATTATTTGTTTAGGCTGCACATGTTATTTTGTTCCCACATCACTCCCGGTAATTGACACAGTTGTGTGGTTTCACTTTTTTAAAGAGCCTATAGCCTCTCAGCGGCCTTTTGATTGATAGTAGTTGCTACATATAGTCAGTGTATAAATGGAAATTATTAAGTTGATAAAGTTAAATAATCATACTCAGTACTTTTCATTTGTCAAGTATTTAATCCACACAGGAGTATACAAACATAGGCTTTACCATGTGGCTATTTCATACAATTTATTTATTCAATTACCAGGAAACATGCTATATCGTGATATACAGTATATCATGATATATGAAATGACTAGTGTTGTCAAGTGATTCATAAAAAATAATCTAATTAATTACAGGCTTTGGGATTAATTAATCAAAATTAATTGCATATATCAATATTTGTTGTGAGCCACATTTAAAAATATTCAAATGGATTTTCCTAATGAAATAGACATTAGGGGTGGACCTGAATATTCGACTACTTGTTTGTTTGGTAGGTGTTACATTTTAAATTTGGGGATTTAGATATTCATGTTGTTGTTTTTTCTCCAATACTGTCTGTTAAAAATGAATTCCTTTAATTAAACTGAAAGACATGTCTCTGTAATAACAAAAATGTAATAACGTTATATTATATTGCAGCCAGCTTCGTCTGTAAGGAATTTACTTGTGACCACTTTCAGCTTGTCATTACCCTGACTGTGTGACTTCTGCAGAGGCTGCATCTCTCTCTCTCTCTCTCTCTCTCTCTCTCTCTCTCTGGAGGAGATGACAGAAGGTAAACAGTGAACAGCTGCTGGCAAATAATCTGCGTTATTTTTTTTTTGACACGTTATTGTTTCTGTAATTAATTAACCAATATTAAAGCGTTATTTTGGCAGCCCTAGAAATGACCCATATCAGGATCAAACATTTTGGCCATATTGCCCAGCCCTATGATGACATCAAAGCTGTGATATAGACATAATGTACCATGGCTCAAAAAATCCATCGCACTTCAGTGACCAGGGACCCCCCCCAAATAACTCAAAGTGCTTGTATCAGCTGCTATGGACCCAAAGCAAATCCCTTTCGTATCCGCAGTTATAACCTTGAGGGCCTTTCTGCTGATCTCCCTGTTCAGGCCACAAATGGATGAGCTAAGGGTCTATATTGATGTGCTCTCTGTCCAGTTCTGCCCTGCACATGACAGGGGGAAAGGTTTTTTCTGTGCTTTTGGCCAGTTTTCTGATGCAGTGAGCACCGTCTTATGGAGGAGTAGCAGAGGGAAATCCGGGGACGAAGGCATAAACTGCAGCAGTCTGACAACAGCGACGGCCACCGGAGCACTCCAGCGGAAGTGACCTTGACCTGGATTCAACCCGAACATCACATGCCACCATTGCCAGGCCCGGCAAAAGCACCCGGCACAGTGAGGGAGTGCAGATATTTGTTGGCATATCATTAAACTCTCCTTACAGCCTTCAAGGTTGTTGAAAAAGTGAGAAACTAAATGTATGTATGCTCCAACCCATCTTTATCGGTTTTATTCTGTGCAAAGTTAGACTTGATTCATTACCTGCCATTAATCATTATAATGTCCAGACTATTACTAATAGAAGCTCCACATTTTACCTGCTACTACTGATGCTAGATCTTAGAACTACAGGTCAGTAAAGTCTATGAATTAAATGGTAGACTGTAGTAATGTACTTCAAATCTGGATAGTATGATTCAAGTCACACTGTAGGTAATAGGACACATCATAGCTGTGACTCATCTTTACAAATGAATGCTCAGTGCAGTGGGTTCACTGAGTCTGCATTTGGAAGGCAGTTTTCATTTTAGCACCAAACCACAGTGATAAGCTTTGTTCTAAATTAGGGATGGGACAATAATTGATTTTAGCACAAATCACGATAAAAACACTCATAATAAGTTGATGATGAATTTCCATTATCGGGATAATTGTGAATATCATGAATATCTTCACAAGTGAGTTGACTTGCAAATTGACCGCAATTTACTGCAGTTTTTCCTCTAACTGTAACATTCATTTGGCAACAGCCCAGAAGTAACAGTTCAAATCAAGTAGAATTTATTTGATTTTATGGCAAATCCATCTCCTCATTTGATGTAGCCTAAAAGTGTTTGTTCCACTGCTCCACTTTTTTATGACATTTTTTCTTTATTTCATAAGGGGGACCTTATGCTTCATGATTACCTTTTTGTTTTTCACTAAAAGAGATGTTCACTAAAAACTATGTGTTTCCTATTTGTGATGTGATAAAATATTTGTTTCTAAGCACAAAGTAAAGTAATGTGATTCCAGCATGTTTTAGTGCCCTGCATATTGTGATGATTGTCGGGATAATATCGACCAGGATAATCGTGACGTGAAACTTTCATATCTTCTCATGCATATTCTAAATATTTTTGCAATTGTTACATTTCCATCTGATATAAAGTTTTACTGGATGAATTAGACCCCGCACGGCACGGCACTGCCTTTTTTATTGAAGCCGAACCAGAACAGAAAGAGCGCTTTTTAGCAGGCTGCATGGGGCTGCTTTCTGTAGGTTTCTGATTGTTTTTCCTCCAACAACGCTGGGTGAGGACCTGAGGGATACTTTGCTGATTTACATCCAGCTCTGTGGGCAGTGTGTGTGTGCGTGTGGCACGAGTGCACAGAAGTCTGGTCCCGCAGACCGGAGCAGCGGAGGTCCGCCGAGATCAGACACAGAGCTGGTTTTAAATCTGCAAAATATCCCATTAGAAAGCTGAGGCAACAATTTCTTCAGATATGTCTTGCAGCTTGCCTAGGGCGACTTGGAAAGTTAGTTTAACACAAAACATGCATCTCCCACTTGTTGTCATCGCAACCACAGAAGGCCCGCCTCTCAATTCATCTGATCTGACAATCGGAAGAAAACTTTTTTTTTCGTTACAGTACGTGAGGCGCTCAGGAGCGCAAAAGCAGCAAGTAAAACACTCTAATTGAAAACAATTACAAAAAGCCGCCCCAGGCTGCCAAAATGCACTCTGTCTGATCAGGGCTTGAGGCTTTACGGACTAACTGTAGCCAGCAAGTGATTCTGAAGAGGAATGCACTTCCAAGCTACTGAACCGTGACTCCTCCACTGGTCATTTACCTTGTATCCCACAGGAAGATCTTGGCAGTCCTGTGTGCACCCGCTGACTCTGCGGTTCAAGCATTCGTTCACATTACAGTTCCTCTCATCTGACCGGTCTCCGCAATCATCTCTCCCATCACAGAGATTCCCCTCGGAGATGCAGCGTCCATTGGAGCACATGAAGAAGGAGCCATTGCACAAGCTTCCTGAAAAGAGCAAGACATGACTGTCACTGGCACGACGCCCTGTAATTTCTCAACAAAGTTGGGGGGTATGTTTTTGACCTGACAATGGATCTCGACAGATTAATTCCTTTCAAGAAATCTCTCCAGGTTCTTGCGGCCTTTTTGTTTCCGCCATATGTCCCCGCCAGTTTCCTGGGCGAGTGGTGCTGCTGGTGACACTGATGAAGAGATTCCAGTCGCGAGCCAAACAGCAGTCTTACCTGCGGCCAAACATTTGAGGTTCAGAGGCAGTTCGTCAGAATGGTCGGGACAGTCTGCATAGCCATCACACTCCCACTGAGAGCTGAGAAGACAGCGGCCATCCCCGCAGCGAAATTCTTCTGATCCACAGGAGCGATAGACTGAAGGAAAAGAGACAGACACTTTATTATCAAGTTACACTCGGGTCTCAGCAGTGACACAGCTTCAGTTTGAGGTGGAACTACTGTAATGGTGAAAAATAAAGCTTCCTACGGCCATTGTTCATATTGCAACGAAGCACGCTCATGGTGGATATAGAATCATTGCTGATTAACAAATCAAGCCATCTGGAGGTATAATGGTATGCACAGCTGCATTGGCCAATATTTCAAGTACAGTAAAAATGTTTCATCAGCCCAAGTCATCACAAATCAAGGCTGTGACAGAGAATTCCTTCTTGTCGAGCCACCATAGATGATATATGCTCAAATAAAATCGGGGTGTCTGTATGTTTACAAGTACCATAATATCAAAAAGGAAGGAAATATTCCTAAATAACAGAAACTCAGACCAGTCCTGGCCTGATCGATAATAAACCAGCTCCAAAATATCTAATTAAATATTTTAATCTTCAAAAGTTAAAAAAAAAAGAAGACTCTGGAATGCAATACAAACAATATAAAACTCTTTATAAGATGAGCTAAGACCAGCCTTTATTGTCTCCCTTAAAGAAATGTGTCTTGGGCATTCGAAAGAACACAGATGACAGAGTAGCAGCACACAGCCTCTCCATATACACACACAGCATATCCATATACATGCAAAAACAAACTACATTCAGTAACACACACAAATCCATAAACACCAGAACATACACATACACACCAAGAATATTGCATGCTCTACAGCACACCAATATATTGCACCCCCTACCAATAAACAGACATAACGTTGAATATTGCACAGATGGCCAACACCCTATATAGATCATTCTGCCATCATTTCAAACAATGTTATTGTATCTCATAATCTTTGCATAGGAAACTGGCTAAGGTCCAGGGAATGCAGTAACTGTATAAAACACTGTCCTCCAAATTCATTTTTTTTCATCACTGTGCTTATATTTATTTTGTGCATAACAAATGTGATCCCCCACAGCAGTCTTTCCCAAAGTTAGGGTCGGGACCCAAAATGGGTCGTGGACCAGTTTTTACTGGGTTGCCAACTGGCAGAGTAAAACGCACAACAATGCTATGATATGTGTATTCATTTCCCTAATTAAAATAGAAGAATAGCATTATGTTTTGCTACGCTGGTCTGCTCAGCTCAGATCTGTGTGTGGGCTGTTTCCTCTATGGACTCATTCTTCAGTGCAAGTTTGTTATGAGGTGGGGAGAAACTTAACATTACATTCTGGAAATTTAATTATTGCTTTGATGTAATTTTATAATGAAAATAATACATTGCATATACATTTTAAATGCGTGGTTTGTTGTGTTCTTTATCAGGAGTCTATAACTGTAGATTTCATGACAATTCATATGTTTGTAAGTTATTAACCCTCTTCACAATTAATCAGCATTGTTTGATTTTGGACCTTCATGTAGGGTCACATGTTTTAACTGGGCATCATTCTGGGCTCCACTTGCATGGTGAATTTGACTTTTACTCACTCCAACTTTGCATTCCTTTTAATACCTGTCCACTGCCACGGAGAACCCCTTTTCTTAAAACATTCAAATGGTATAAGTAAGAAAAACCAACAAGTCCGCCATCGCTATGTTAGGAAACCTTTTTTTTTTTCAACTTGCCTAGTGCAGCTTTCAATCATGGCATATTCATATACCATTGGTGAATAAGCAAGAGAGCAAAATAAATCTACTTGCCACATTCCACTGACTCATCAGACCCATCGCCACAGTCGTCATCATGGTCGCAGACGAATCTCTGGGGGATGCATGCTTTGTTGCGGCAGCGGAACGAGCTGTCATCACATGTGTTATTGGGTGCTAATGCATGGAAAGAAATTAATTCAAAGGCCAATCAATGGATAAACATTTTTCATGCAATATGTGTAAAATGTCAGCATTAGTGAGCTACTCCTCTGGTCTCTGTTTTCTAATTGTTTCCCGTTGTTTAGAATAAAAGTAGAAAGAATTAAGTTTGAATGGTCCAGGACCAATTTGTAAAAAGCCATCTACATTACACCACTTAGAGCAGACTGTGATTGTGCAAAAACATCCATTGTGCACCACTTCCACTTGTTTTCTTTTTCTTGTTTCAAATAAATGAAATCTAAAATTCTACAAAAGTGTAAACAAGCAATGGTTTCTTAATTCTGGGATTACATTAAGTTTCTTTTATAATTGCCGGGAGCTATTCAATATGTTAAAGTAGAGTTTACCACAGCCAGCTGCAGAAAGTTCATCACTCCCATCAGGGCAGTCCCTTTCTCCATCACAGAGCCAGCGTTTGGGAACACAGGCGTACGACCCCGGGCAGCTGAACAGCCCTGGAGCACATGTCACTGAGCCTGAGAGGAAAACAGGAGCACATGCTCTACTTTCAAAAGCCAAAGAATACAATGGGTCAAATGCACCACAGAGGAGGATGAGTACACTGACACTGAAGTGAAGCAGATGTATTTTGTTTTCTTAGGATGGTGCCTTCTGTAATTAGTGAACATTAAACGGTAATAACAATACAATTAAAGCTCTTCTTATGGCCTCATAGGAGATATCAAGACGAGGGATGCACCGATACCGATATTTTTCAGACCAACTACAAGTAGAAGTACTTACATTTTGGCACTTGCCGATAAAGAGTACCCATACAAGTACTAAGGTTTTTTTTCTATACCGGTGCCAAAACATTATTTTGAAAACGGAACCGGTGCCTAAACGGTGCCTGAAAGAATTATTTAAAAAGATACATGGTTACATGGTATCAAGTGTGATGTAGGCCTAACTGTCATATTATGTACCACATTAAGGACATAAAGATCAAATTTAGATTCATTTAAAATTAATAACAATAACTTATTTCACAGTCAAATGGGAACAAACTGTTGGCAGAAGGGTTCTTTACAACAGCTTGAATTTCTCAGAGTTTACCTGAACGCACCACAAATTAACGAGGGGCAACTGAATGCACCGTTCAATTACTCAGTGGCCGGCACATGTTCGTTGTTTGTTTTCATAACTCATAGAAGGCAAATGTTGCCACAACGGTGACTTCAGGGACGCAGGAGGATTTTACAGTTCTGACGTTTCTCCATCATGTCCAACTCCAGCAGCGGCTGTGATGTTTGTAAAAGTAGCCTACAGCTGCAGGCTAGCTGTTAGGGGTAAGCAAACTGTTAGCTGTGTCTTTACACTGCAGACTGTTGCACACCCTGTTACCTGCTGCCAAGTACCGAGCCGTAGTTTGCAGTCTGCTCTACTTTTGTCATCCTCTTTTATCTTTAGATATCTCCACATGGCTGCTGCTCCGCCTACCTGCTCAGCTGACGAGAGGTGAACATCACGTTGCTGTAAAGAGTATCGGTGGGGTAGTATCGGAATAGTTTTACGAGTATGAGTACGAGTACATCGGTATCAAGACTATATTACAACTCAGAATAAAGTTTTTGGTTGTGGTTTTAAACTGACTTTATGACCTAAACTAATTTTAATTATGCAGCAGTTCCACTTTTGCAAGCTAACAAATAATGACTATTGTGAGTAACAATTATTTACTTGGATTCTGTAAGTCAGCAATAATCTGCTTTATCTCAGTACTGCCCTTTAAATTAAACAAGAGCAGTAGAAAACGGCTGCACTTTGAAACAAAAGGTAAATACAGAAGTTCAATTAGGCATGTATAAAATGCATATCTTGTTTTTGACAACGATTGTGCCTGGGAAACCTTTGGGCCATTTCATTAATATTTCCTTGACACTCCATTACAATCCAATTACACAACCAATGTTCACAGCAATGCTTGTCTCTTTATTGTGGTTGGATTGTTTTTATTTTATTCTAGAATTCATTACACACACTCATCTCATTTGCCCATTGAAAAAGCTGTGCCTCTTGGGCCTCTGCGATGAAAAAATCTATTTGCCTCAGTGCCCACTTGAATCATCAGAAAAGCCTGCAGTCTCATTTGTTGTCTCATTAAGATTGTTTCATTTCTGCCCATTCATTTCCAGCTCTGCTAGAGGAACACATGGGGCCGTCGCACGCAATACAGCCGATGTGACCTTTTACACCAACAAGCAGATTCCTCGTGACATCTGAAAGGGTACTAACCACAGATCTGCACGCTCTCGTCAAGGCCATCCTCGCAGTCGTTCTCCCCATCGCACAGCCATTGTTTGGCAATGCACTTGTTTTTCGAGCAGGCGAACTGGTTCCACAAGCACGACGAGTCTGCAGAGGGCAGTGGGAAAGAAATTTCATTGCTATAAATCAAACAAAGTGAGGTAGAAACAACAACAAAAGTGGCATACCCTATAGAAGGGGCAGAGTGTTTTTAATCAAAACACAACAAGTGGGCTGGCTTCTATTTGCCCCATGGCTTGCTTGTTTTTCTCTCTAGTTTTTCTGCTTAGCAGCACGCATAAGTGTAGCTGCCACACAAAGCACAGTAAATATATATTTGTTCCTTTTCTCTCACAGAAGACGAATGCTCCCAGTTTCTGTGCAGGGAAATAAAAACATCAACACAACACAAGTGTCTCGATTACATAGCTTTTGAACCATGAGTTTAACCATAAGTTTTTAACCATGTTAACATGTCTATATGGTGTTTTTTTTATTTGCTACAAGACATATCATGAGTGAAATGAGCAG
>JAOVVB010169489.1:0-25461 GCA_028570985.1 Heterobranchus longifilis | reverse complement strand
GAGAGAGAGAGAGAGAGAGAGAGAGAGAGAGAGAGAGAGAGAGAGAGAGAAAGAGAGAGAGAGAGGGAGAGAGAGAGAGAGAGGGAGAGAGAGAGAGACTTTGTGTTACAGGAATGAATCACATGACTCATACTAAAAGAAAACGACACAAACATTAAGAGGAATGAAAAAAATCCTCAAGATGCACAATGTGACTTCAGTCAAATTCCCTTCTGTATTAGTGTTTGCAGAAAGTGGAATATGTTGGATATAATTTATCAAAATGTTGAATATATGTTTAGAAGTTTTACAACATAGTTGATTTTATTTATTTTGATCTTATTTATTTTTATTTAATATTTCTAGATTATTTATTTAAATATATATATAGTATTAATTTTATTGAACTACCTCATTTTTTAAACTTTTTTAAATTAGTTTTTCAGTTTATTTAAATTATATTTTATATTATAATTAAAGTTAAAGAAAATCCATTGTTAAGAAAACAAGATTTTCTTTTTTTCAAAGTTTAATAAATGTATGATGTCATGAGTAATTGTGTAAAATAATTATGATCTCAATATGGACCAAAATAATCGTGATTATGATTTTTGCTGTAATTGAGCAGCCCTGCATTTTAGATTTGTGCACTAAAATAAGTGGTCAGTGTTCCAACATGTTTAGACATGCCAGACCTAGAGAGTCTCCCAGTGTGCTATTAGAGCGCACTGCAGTGTCATCAGTCACTGCAGCATTTGTAAACAGCTAATGAAGTGCATAGTCATTTTCAATGTTTAATTAGGAGCCTGACCTTAGATATTAAGTGTCTGCATTCATTAGCTTCTCAGCGGGTAATTTAGCTGAACAGTAGGGCTTTATTATGCTTACACAGAGTGGTGTGGGTATCTTTTCTGCTGCATAATAAACTATAAACAAGCAAATAACAACATTTGTAATGTGAAACATTTGTTTTGTCTCGAGGTGACAATAGCAGACCTTCTCTTTAAAGTCAGGATGAGGTACTGGCGTTCCCCACCGCAGGTCCCTGGTGATGCAGCGAGGTTTGAGTCCGTCTCTCAGCCAGGAGCGAGTGATCTGTTTGGCATTTGCTGTCCAGTCTCCTGTGCTGGTCGACTTGTCCAGCCACTGCACCAACTGAGCCTCGAGCTGCATGAGAGAAAGAGCGAGAATGAAAATGCTGACAAAAACACCAAATGTCTTAACTCAAAAAACCACAGCTCCAGAAAGAGTAAAGCCGTTTATATAATAAAATTACCACAGGGATAAGTGCCTTTCACAAGCTGTCTGACTTTGAATTCTACTTTACATTCTCGATGCCTGTGGGCAAAGAAAAGCACAGTCTAAACTGCAGAATGGACAATTACAATGCAGTGTGAAAAGCATACCTTTGGCAGGTCCAGGAAAAGATGTTTGGAGGAGCGGACGACTGGAGTCTGCCTGCAGACCTTACACTGGGGTTCCTGTAGGGGACACAGTCGACAACAATGATCAAATAGAAATGGTATGGTAATTGCTACCGCCATCATTCTCTTTCTAATAGTCAATTAAATGGATAGTTTGGATTTTTTGAAGTGGGTTTGTATGAGGTACTTATTATAGTCAGTGTATTACCTACAGTAGACAGCGGTCTGCACGCCCCCAATTTGTAGCAGTGTACTGCTGTGTACTATAGATACAACCCCACTTCAAAAGAGCCGAACTATCCCTTTAATGGCAATAATTAACATAGATTCATCATGATCATCCTCCTCTTGCCTTTTATCATCAACACGCTCCTTCCAACTCACCCGGAGCTCCACAGCATTGATGAGCCGCCCACATTTGTCACACTGGTCACCACGGGCTTCTGGGTAACTGCAGTGGGGACAGATGCCTTCTACAAAGCGGTCGGCGAGGAAGCGCTGGCAGTGTTCACAACGCAGTTGCTCCACCGTGTCTTCCACGAGGAAACCGTGCTTGTGCACTCTCCAGAAAATATCCTGGGCGATCCTGAAAGGAGGACAAAGATAATTGAAAGATACTTTAGGGGTTGTGCCTGGGATGCAAGGACAATGTTTTTGTCTTTTGACCCGAGGTAAAGGTGTGTGAACACACTGACAAATGTGTTGTGTGGGAGCTAATGAGTCATTAATCCCTGACCCCATTTTTTAGTTTTCCAGCTCAGATTGATACTGCTCTTCTCTGTTGGTTAGACAATTATATAAACTTTAACGATCAATACAGAAAATAGAGCCATATACTACAAAAAGAAAATGAATGGAAGAGTTTGTTGTTGGGTTTGGTAAAATAAAACATGAAGTAAAATGGTACAAAAAGCTGATGGTAATCTTTGGATTTGTAAATCTAAAATATAAGATCTAACATCCAAAGCACTTTTCATGAATCAAGTCAAAAGTCTTTCATCTTTGGGCCTTTTTTCATTTTTCAAAGAACATGGGTCCGGTGCACGGTGTTTGATGCCTTTTCATCAAAGCAAAGGCCACAAAACAAGAGTTTTCATCTTTGTAATTCTTTTCTACGTACAAGCTCAAGGATTAAAGTCTCATCTTTACAGAAGAAAAACACCTCTCTCTTTTGTATCCCATTTCCACGTGTAAGTAGATAAACCCACCAAAAAACCCCCATGTCTTATATTTAAACACCTACACAAACAAAAATAATCTGACACCTTATCCATACACACACTGACAAGAAATCACACGCACTCCATTGCTTTCATTGTTTCAATAATTCATTAGAGCAACACTATAACGTTGATGCAATTAAATTCACCTCCAGACTTTACCTCATCAATATTATAAAATAGATAACTTCACTACAGAACGTCCAATTTATTTTTCCAAGATCGACTCTGCCCCAATGACTTTCCTTTCTGCTGACTTTTTAAAAAGTTAAGTTGTGAAAAGTGATACTGTGTCTTGAATAAATACATTGTTATAGAATTACACAGAAGTGGGGCCTCACCTGACCGTCTGGATCTATTTTAGCGCTTTAAACTGCCACGAGCCACCAAAAGTACAAGAATCATTTGTCCCAAATGCAATGATCTTATCTTAATTTATTAAAAACATAGCCAATTGTACTGTATTTACTGTTTTTAACTATTGTCTTACTCTTGATTGTGGTGAAGCTGAAGACAGTTTTCCACATTGTGGACAATAAAGTTTCTAACTACTTTTACACACAACCTTCAGCTTAGTTAACATGTGTTCTACCCGTGTTTGACTAATTCATAAGTGGCATGTGTCACACATGAGAACTGTAGTTCCAGACACATTGTTGCTTAACTAGTGTAAATAATTAAAACAAATGTTTTTTAATAGGATTTATTTTTTATTTTTTATTTGGTAACCCGCTGAAATGTAAGTAATGACCTACATTCCACAATCACGCTCAATAATCTCAGAGATTAAGTAGAGTAGAATTTATGTTTGAGAGGGCCAGACATCCACACCAGTATCCACTGGAAGATTATAGTAATCCTGTGTTACGTAATTGTATAGTAACACGCTTGCCCCTTCATACCGAAGCAGACCAGGGTCGTACATTACCGGAGACCACTCTGTTTGTCTTTATCTTTCCTTTGATTATGATGAAAGGAAAGCCCCGTCTTTAATTTCTCACATAACTGTAGATTACATCTTTACAAACGGGCCAACTAGAGCCTCCTTCCCTGCTTCCACTTACTCTGTCTGCTTCTCGGTGGTGGTTCTGCCAAAAAAGTCGAAGTCAATCTGGAACCACTTGTAGATGCTGGAGTGGATGGCATGGTACTTGTCGCAGATCTGCTGCGGTGTCAGACCCTCCTCTCTGGCCTTGTTCTCCGTGGCTGTGCCGTACTCATCTGTGCCACATATAAACAGCACGTTCCAGCCTCGCAGGCGGCCATACCTGAGAGGAGAGGACGCGTGGAGTCAGTACAGTCACACACAAGAGACACTCGGAGAGAGAGAGAGAGAGAGGGGGGAGGCAAGTGAGAGAGGAAATGTAATGAAAAGAAATGAAACTAGAACTGTATGCCAAAACAGTCAAGTTGGAGTTTACATTCATGTCTGTCCAGAGACTCATGTAATATATGTAGTGAAGACAGGAAGGAATTTAATAAAAAGTATTAAGTGTATTTTTTGGCGAAAACGTGGATGTTTCACACATATCTTCAAACCGGCACAATGTCCCCTTGTTATGGCCAGAAAAGTGTTTTTTGCAGAACATTATGATGTCACAGTGAATTGACCTTTGACCTTTTGGGTATAAAATGTCATCACTTCCATCATTTTATCCTGTTAAGACATTTGTGGGAATTCATCATTGAGTCCAAGTGGACATTTGTGCTCAATTTGAATAAATTCCCTCGAGGCGCTCCTGAGATTTAAGAATGGGACGGACGGACAACTCGAAAACATAATGCCTCCGGTCACAGCTGTCACCGGCACGGAGGCTGATAACGTAAGGAGCAAAAGAGAGATGAGGAGAGGTGACAGAGTGAATAACAGTGAGGGTAAGTGAAGAAGATGGAGCAGGATGAGGTGAAGTGGAAAATGGGAGAAGGGATAACCATTTGGTGGTAAAGAATATGATCAGGGTTTCATTGTAATGTTGTGAAGGCATTTAAAACACATTACAGGTTTGCATAAGCCTGTTCATAATATATGCACAAGATTGTGTATGCTCTCATTCTAAATGTTTTTAAAACTGTGTTTGGTACAGAGGTTAATCTTTTGTTTATGATTACAGTTTTTGCAGTTTTTTTTCAGCACCTATGTAGACAGAAAAAAGGAATTACAAGATTAAATTCGTACCGGGAGAAGACATCAGTGCTGAGGACGCAGCCGATGATGTTGCCCAGATGGGGGACGTTGTTGACGTAAGGCAAGGCGCTGGTCACGAGGAGGTTTCGCTTGCCCTCCTGTGGCAGACTGACAGGAAACAAACAGATCTGGGGTTTAATCTTCCGATCTCATAACTCCTCAAGAGTTATGTCTACATCCTGCAGGGTCAAATGTCTACATGCTGCAGCTCTGTCTCACAGGAAGATACTCTGAGGTGGTGCAACATACAAACTGCCGACTCGCTGCAAGTCACTGTGAATGGGACGCAGCACTTTTAATGACTTACATGGGGTGCTGTCTGTCTGCAGCCAATGGGCAGCTGTTTAAACCTTTACTCCAGGTGAGAGCAGCTGCCTCCATCTCCTCTTCTGAAACCACACGGTCACTTTCCTCCTGACAAACAGTTAGATACAGAGAATCATTCATTGGGAATTAAACCTAAAACAACTTGTAAGGTTAGTAATCTCCCCAAGTAGACATTTGTATTTTAATTCTTGTTTTAATTATTTTAATTTGTCATCACTGTGGTCAATAATTCTAAATGGTACTTGTATTTCCATGACATGTAAATCATTTACAATCTCAGAAATGTTGATCAGCAAACCCAAAAGTATATTGCCACTGAAGCACTGCAGTATATGCACAAAATGCAAAGACGATCAACAGTAAAATAATGATAAGCGATTAATCGTTAAAGCAATTTTTCATGCAAAAATGGCAGAAAATGCTGTTTTCAGCCTCTCAAAAAATGTTTCTGTTTTATATCATATTAAACTGAATATTTTTGGGGGTTTTGGACTTACAAAACAAGACATTTCAAAGACAACACCTTGCACTTCAGGAAACCGGAATGGACATTTTTCATTATTTTCTGACATTTTATAGACCAAACGATTAATCTAGAAAAGAATCTGCAGATTAATCGATAATGAAAATAACCGTTATTTGCAGCCCTAGTTCAGTGTAATTGTACAAACAATTTTCCAACAACTGTGATGGCTCTGAAGAGAGGCGTTCAAGTTCACAAATATGATGAAATATGATCAGTGATTTCTCTTTCTAGCAGGGGCCATCCTGAACCACCTTCTCACTAAACTACCACATCAGAAAGACAAAAAAATATACTAATCTCTTCTGTTTTTTTAGTTTTTTTTTAGAATATCACCAACTCTCACCTGACCTTCTGCTCTCTAACCAGAAGTCCGAAGCTAAGCATTTAACAATCTGAGATGCCCACACTGCAGCTTCCTCTGACAGGGAGCCATGAGTGCTGCTGCTAAATTTGATTGACACCTGTTCAAATCCTCCCACAAGAAAGAGAACAGAGGATAAAGAAATAGTGATGTAACCTCTACATGCTGCATGTTTTATCTCCAAACACGGGTGTTAATTTAGCTTTCATAGAGCCAGGTTAATTCTCACACGGAGGCTGCATCTGCTTTACAGGAGAGCCCTGCTTAGTTTAAGTGAGGCGAATTCAAGCCTTGCAACCCTTTGAATGCTTTTAACTTTCTTCCGAAAAGCTGAAGTAAAGACATGAAAATGGGGGTAAAGGAAACGTGTGACAGTACACGTGTCTTGCAAGGTGTTGTTTGTGTTAGCGCATCTGTAGCTCGAAGAAAATAAAAAAGACATCTTCTTGGAAACCTCACAGAGCGAGCGTACATGTTTCCTGAGGCAAAAGTGTAGTGAGGCACTGAAGCACATCTGAATGCGTTTTGTTCCGTAAGAATGCTTTAAGTCTAATAGTTATCCTGATGATCTGGCTGATACCTCAGCAGGGTTGCTGTTGCATGGCTGTGCGTCTCTGCCCTGGCTGCTCGGAGGGGCAGGCTGCCTCTGCATGTAGCTCTTCATGCCCTGCAGGCCTTTTCCCTGCAGCACTTTCTGAGCAGCAGACTGGCAACTCTGCATAACAGCCCCACGGTCAAACCAAGCCTTCACAGATGTGTGTTCGCCTGTAAAAAGGAACAGAGGCAGGGAAATGGTAGGGGGGGGAGAAAGGGGGGGGGAGCAGAAAAGGTAAGGGGTTGCAGTCAGTAAGTTATAACATAGAGAACAAAATATATATAAATAAGACAATTGAAAATAAAAGGTATATAGGTAATAAGAAGCAGGTAAAGTAAAGGAAAGCAGACAAGAAAAATGCTAATTGAAAATAGGGTTGTAATAATATTTTCAGGTTCATACTTTTGGGTTTCTACGAGAACATGTTTACATAATTTAATGTTCAAAAACCACATTATGTTTCTCATACTGTCTGTGCTGCAACACCTGTATTCACCTTCTGTCTGAAACGCCCTGATTCAGCTCCTGTCTCTTTAAACTCCCCCCTCACAAAAAAGCCCGGTCTGCTCTGATTGGTCAATGTTTACGGTTCTTCCACATCTGTGCTCGCAACGAGAACGACTGTAACGGCACTGTAGCGGCACTTTCTACCGTGAAAATTACCAATAAAAGCTTCTAAACCAAAAAACTACACAACCGGACATGATCCAGCAGGAATCTGATCCGAAATCGGGGAGAAATTAAAAATATCGGCGACTAAGATTACAGCTTTCCCTGGTGCTACATGCAGCAGTGTATGTAATGTAAACATGTGCAGTAACGTGCCTGGAGCAGATGACCATATAAAGAAGTCCGTCACTACTGATGTCAGCTTGTAGCCAGAGTAGCAAAAACTGTTGGAAACAGAGTATTCAGAAGTAGCCTGAGCTTTTTGCTCACAGGGATTACCTTTACATATGTTTACCTCATTATTTGAAACTTTGGCCAGAAAAAAGAAAATGCATAATAGGTCACCTTTAAAGTTTATTAGTACTTACTTACCCAATGTTAGTGAAGAGTCAGATAAAACAGGGTACAGCGCAGCCCACAAAACAACATCAGCAACTGAAACAGCTTCCTGAAACAAAACACACTTTAATGAACATCATTTCTTTAAGCAATTAACACACATTATTCCTGAACTTGCCATGTGTCCTTTCCTGTCATCCCATCAAAAACCTATTTTCAGCACGATTGTTTTGTGAGCTCTCACTAAATATGGACTGCACGTACTGCTGCGACTGCCTCGCTGTGTGTGCTTACACGGTTTTTCTTTAACTTTACACAGAGTTCCTCCAAGCCATGCCAATCACCCAGAGACTCACCAAAACATATTTCTGTACACATTAAATATATGACAGACACAGATGACTTGTTGCCACGGGGGCCGCAAACACCACAGAGAACCGATCCCCACCACCACCACCCACACCCCGGCACATCTGCAACATAAGGGACCTCCTCCCCAGATGAATCTTTGTAACTTAAAAATGCATCACTAGCTCCGCATCAGCAGCTGAAAAAAAAGTAAAAGGAAATGTTGCCGGAGGAGCCTGATGTGACACAGAGGAGACGCTCAGTTTAACTCAGCTGAGCTTCCACAGAGGCATCGTGAACTTTTGACTTGATCGTATGTAATATAGCCTGAAAAGGCCTTGTCTGAGTGAGTATGTTTGTCTTCTAAATGTGCTCACGTTATACATGGCAACTACATAGGCATTGAAAAACAGGAGATGTTGATGCTGTACCCCAGTTAAATATGGCGTGTTCCCCTTGCTCAAGCTTTGCTCCAAGTAGTTTAGGGGCCCCTGGAGGACCTTGGACACCTCTGATCCTTTCCCCTGCAGCACTGCCATGTGAAGGGCCTGTAGCAGTGCAGGCTGCACAAAATAAAGACAAAACAGAGATTAATTAGAATTGATTGAATGACATTTGATCAAGCAGTAAACCAAAGAAAGCATGACTGAGGTTAAACAATTCATTTTCTTAAACCCCGACAGAGCATGCTGATAGATTGCTTCAGTACATTGTTCTTTTGAGAGCATGAGCTTTAATCATTTAGCTGCATGGATTTATGTCCCCGCTGGCAACACATTGAGAGGATTCTGCACAAGAGAACGTACAAACGCATTAACTGAAGGTAGTTTGCATCTCAAAGAGGTTTAGTGTTTTATGCAACAGATTGCCAGCAGACTGAAAGGTCGTTTTTTTAATGTGGAGTTTACCTGAAGATCTGTGGCCTCCCATTCAAGCCACTGATTGCAAAGCTCACTGGAGTCTTGTCCACTTATTTCAAACAGGTATCTAAAGGGTTAAAAAGTGGAAAACAGAAGGAAGTCAAACAGTTACTTGGTTTCAAATGGAATTTCTTCTTATATACACACCAAACAAACTCACCTAAAATATAATATAATATAATATAATCTTAAATTACAGTGTGCCTTAAAATGTTATTGCAATGTAATCATTGTCAAATTATAGCAATAACATTTCACTGATATTGTTGTTTTTGTTTTTGTTTTTGTTGTTGTTGTTGTTGTTGTTTTAATATAATCGTTGCATTTTCAAATCAATACATTCTCAGATCCGTTCGATTCATCATTAATTACATACGTCATGGAAATTTCACGCCTGCTATTTTAGGAAGACACTGCTTTGGCTGCTGACAGGGTTAAAGGATCAGTTCACCAAAAAATTACAAAAACATATTTTCTCATTTGCAGGTTTCGAGATATCCACCTCAAATTTCATTTGTGGGGCTCACAGCATAAAAACCAGTTACAGCCAAAGCTTGAGTATAACTACCAATTGAGACAAGTGAAAAATATTGTGGTTGTTGAACTGAGTGACAGACTGACAGGCTGCAGGCTGCAGGGACGGGAGAGGGAGGTAGGGAGGGGTTTTTATTTTGTGTGCTGTGGTGTGTAAAATATTCTAAATAAATAACATGTTCTAATTAATGTTGAAATTGCGATGTTTGGACTTATTTTTTACAACTGAAATGACATTTTAGTTATTACAGAGAGAGTAAAGTACCATAAAAGGTATAATACTGGACAAAATCACTGGATCGGATATTGGATTTAATAATATATATAATCAGATAACATCCATTAGCCTAAACTAGCATGTAAACTTTGAGTGACATGCCATAAAGAAAGATGTGTCACCAGTAACACAGATGAGCAGCTGTGTGAAAAATTTCAAATAAAAAGAAGCAGCACTATTGCATAAATGAGTCATGTTGTGGGCCATGTATTTCTTCCTTTAGGGGAGTAGAATATTTGTTTCACAGTTTGAGCATGAGGTTTTTAGATGGCTACTGGCTAGGTTAAGCAAAGTGCATCCAAACAAATGTATTATTAAGTTTAGTTGTTTAAGAGAGGGGGAAAAAATGGTGTTGGATTGGTATCTGCCTAATCAGAAACGTTACATAGATGCGGTGATCAAAAGCCTCCACATTCACACAAACTTGGCATCGGCATTCATAAATGACCCAGCAGGAAGGTCTACAGTCTACTGACCGGCAGATGGCATTGGAGCTGAAAAGGTGCAGTCCACTAGGCAGGAGCAGGGCTGGCAAGGCTGGACGGCTAAGAAAGGGCACCACTCTCTCTGCAAAAAAAAAAAAATCACAATGTTTGTTTAGATAACACCAAATCAAATACACACAACAGCAAACATGATTGTTATCAGGGTTGGAAATTAGCACCAGCCACGAGCAAAAAGCTGGTAAAATATGCAAATAGCTGCCGGATTTGCTTCACACACCAGCCAAAAAAAAAAGGTAATCTATTGAGTGTCTGGTAGATTTTGGAATCCACCAGCCACAGTGGCAGATGGACAAAAAAGTGAATTTCCATTGGATTAATAAAGTACCTCTATCTATCTATCTATCTATCTATCTATCTATCTAACTGTTGTTATGCAGGTGAGCGTGTTTCTAGACTAGTTGGACTAGATTCTTCACCTAAAAACAGGTACGTTCTCTTTCTGATGGGTGTGTCTTTAGAGAGTGCGAGAGAGAGGAAAAATCTACATCCATTAGATCTAAGCCTAATTTATTTCAAGACTTCCTGGCTAGAGATTATATTTAAATCCAATGCTGCACCTTCAAGGAGAATTAATAACACAGGGTTCCTACACATTTCAAAATGACATACTTTTCCAGACTCACATTTCTAGAATTCTTTGTAGATTACATAGAAAAATACTTGCCTCTGCATGTGGCTTATAATTGCTACCTCCCTCATGTTGGAGATGTCGAAAGATTTCACACAATGTTTGCATCTAGCTTTCTTTTCTTTTCCCATTTGGAATCATTTCAACAAGCTGAATATTTGGTTATTTGTGATGCTGTGCAATTCAAAGATATTGCCTCATTTTCTTTCAAACTAATTTGGTCGGATTTGGTATTGAATTTTAGATTTTAGAAAACAGAATGGGGTAATAGTCTGGAAACACAAATATTTTTTTCCATATAATCTTTTCTTGTTTTCCATACTTATCCAGACCTGGAAATTGCTAAAATCAAATTCCATACTTTTCCATACTGTCCCTGATAACAAGACTCCTCAAATGTTTCAAGGATAATCCTACTGTGATGAAATTCTCAGTCTCAATACTTATCAGTTACTAGAATAACCTATGAAGAACACAAAGGTCACTTAGAAGGTCAAGGATTTGATCGTCTTAATCTGTAAATTATCACCACATGAGGGGATTCAAATAATACATTTTACTGGTGTCTTCACTTCAGAAATGCAATTTGATATGTTATGGTGGCTCTAGGATTCAATACAGCAGGAGTAACAATTACATTTTGTATTACATTCATCTAAATACATGTGGAATATTTCAGACTTTGTAACTTGATACAAACAGATAATCTCAGTTTGATCAACACAGTACTGGACTGTTCAACAGATTTTGAACAAAATGTATAGTGACTTGTATGACACAATGTACTTCCAAACCCCCTAACACTGTTTATATACATAATGCATCTCCGACTCTGAGTATACAGTCCACTTTCATTCATACACTGAGGCTGCCAGATGGTCCTGGTTATTCATCTCTGTGATCTAGCTTCCAAAGAGGACTAGCACACATCTGGGACCAGAGAGAGTGAAGCCTCTCTCACATGCTTGAGACAATCACAACATAAGCCCAAAGCTGGGATGTATTACCATTTAATTAGAATCTAATTCCTTTACACAGCAGCAGCTAGATGATGTTCTGCAAGACAATGCATCTAGTGAGAAATACTGTAAGTCGTAGCAGTCGTTGAAAGGGACTCGCTGCATTGCATTAAGATAGCCTCTCTTTGGAAAACATTTTCATCTGTGAGTAAGAGATTAGTCATAAGACCATTAATGGTCCCCCGTCTCAAGGAGGTATGAGTGATTTGGTTGAAATCAATATCAAGATCAAAGTACAGCCTTTTGTGAACGTTAATACACGTTACGACTAGGATTGGGTATCGTTTTTTTGTTTGATTTTTTTTAACAATACTGATGTTAAACAATATTTTTTTAAATGGTACCGGTGCCAAAAAAGCACAAAACCATGGTCGGCGACATTAAAGAATGGCTTGTTTATTGCTTAGGCAAATTTGAACTTGAAATTGAACAATATGGAGTCTTGATTCGTAAAGATCAATAGATCGTATGTTTTAGGCCCTGACAATTGTCATTTAGGCTACATTTTCAAATGTTTCTTTAAAAAGATGGGCTAGATGGTATCATGTGTGATAACCACCATATTTTAGGCGTACTGTCAAACTGTTAAATAATAAAAAGAAGAACAACTAGATGGCAGAAGGGTACTTCACAACAGCTTGAGTTTCCCAGAGTTATGAGATGTACCTGAATACACCATGAAGTCCCGCCCACACACTTTACGTCCGTTACCCCTTACTCACGGGGAAGCATCAGGGAAGCATGGATGCGGGGAAAGCAAGACATCTCCGACTCCGCCAGTGGGTGTCTCGAAAAATGCAGCTGCAGACTACTGGTAAGCTATGCTGTGTCTTTAGCTGCATACTGCTGCATGTCCCGATGTTTTTCGAGTGAGATAAAGCCACAATTTAGACTGTTTAGCTTTAAGCATTGCGTTTAAGCTAGGTGCTAGCTAACGGTTGGCTTACCTGCTGCCAACATGGCTGCCATGTAATGTTAATGAGCGTCATGATACTTCTGTTGCCTGTAATATCTGTTTCAGAGCACCAGAGGGCAGTGCAGGCATTTGGGGCCCCGAAATGAAGCACCGAAATCTGTGTTGCCATTCGGTCGGCGCGGGTCGGGGGTGTATAATAAGAAGGTAGGTTTCGGTTTGGTACCCAAGGCCATCTTGGATTTTGGCCATGTTGTCTGTCTCTCCTCTCTGAAGTGTTCCTTCATTATCTATTAATGTTTTTTTTGTTGGGTCAGGAATAACAACTGTATAAATATATTTTCTATGTCCAACAACACTGACAGACTGATTAAAGAAAATTATTTTTGAAAAATATGGTGGAGTGATAAAAGTTATGCATTGCACAAAACACTTAATACTACCTTTCTTCACTATTAACCGAGGCAACTTTAATTCTCAACTTGTAATCAACTTGAGTTTGAATGCAATGTTTAAAAAGTAAAGTGGTACAACTTTTTCAACTTGATTGGTATTGGAACTGACTGAAATTAACAGTGAGTTAGTAACATGTATTATTCCCAAGATTTGGCTTTTGTGTGATCATCAAAAGAAACGATAACCATCCCTGCTATAGCATCACAATATTCGTGTCAAGGTACTGGATCAAAACTATCATTACATTTGATTGTGTCTGTGTAACCCAATCTAAGAAAACCCGGACTGTTCCAGGCATGAATGGTGTATACTGTGTACTGTACAGGTAACTAGAACCTCAACACCTGTAGTATGCAGTGCTAAACAAAGGCTACACGAGGCTGCACTAACAAATAGCACTAAAACAAGACAAACAAAACAGTGGTGTACAGTAAGAGAGTTTTCTAGCTGCTTCTCAGCTGCAGAAACAGGTAACTTTAGAGTTTAGACTGTCAGTGATTGACAGTTAGCACTTGATCAGGACTATAGCTAACGTTAGCTTGCTATTACACAGTTACAACCGTCAGTTACAGCACTAACTCAGCTCAAACTTGACAAAACCACGTATAATTAGATTAGTTATCAATTACCATTGGATCCACAGTCTAATGTTAAGCTAATCGTGCTTTCTTACCTTCGTGGTTGACATAGTGGACATCACACTGAACTCCAGTCACTTCTAAAGCAGCTAACACCTTCAGGCAGTGCGGGTTGCCTTCACTGACGAAGAGCTTCATCTGGCCGTTGGTAGCTACTCCGCTATGTTGGGACTGATTACTGGGTTTAATGATGGCAATATTTTTTACTTTTAAACAGCTGCTGGTAGTAACTTTACCGGTGAGTGTCGTCCACACAAGCGCTGATGCAAGAAGTGTTGGCCCTTTTTACAAATGGCGGAGATGTAGTTTTGGAGCGTTGTCTGTGTCGTTCGCAGAAACTTTAGCTGTCTGTCAAATGGACTACACCTCCCATAAACCATTTCCCAGGGCGTTACTTCAACATGAATGAGATCCGCTTGATTTTGTTTCCACGGTAGCACCGCCGGGCGGGATTCGTCTCTCGCGATGTGCATTGCATACCGGGCGACGCTCTGTGATTAAATGTGGGCACCACAGCGCCGCCTGTAATCTTATTGGTTCAGTATAAAATCATATCGGGCGCTTGTAGCCAATCTTAAACCACCAAACACACAGAGCGAGAGCTATTTTTTATCCGCTTAAAGCGCCAGGAGGATGTATGTATCACCATGGGCTGCACCGGCAACTTAGTGCCCATGTATGACTGTTAATTTGCAAAAGTGCACGGCGGAGTTATTCTCTGTGCTTCCGTTTACCTAAATAATGTGAAGTTATCAATGTTTTTATTTCTTCCACAAGAAAAGGCGCAACTCCTGCTCTCCCTGCAGTTCACTCCAAAAAAACTCAATTGAGCTGTCATCACGTCGCTGCAAGGTGAGTGATGTTGTATCCCTCAAATGCAAAGATGAGATATCTGCTGAATTGTTTGGTCAGACAAGTCGTTTTTTTATTGTGAAATATCACATCACTACAGGAAATGTTTTCTGCAAGATAAAGCGCTTTTGTTGTTAATTCACCATTGGCATTTTAATCTACTGTGGTATTAGTGCAACTATATAAACAATATGGTTTGGATTTTAAAGTATTCATTAGATTAAAAAATACTGGGATGTGATGTAGCTTTATGTAAGTAAACGGACTACTTTTCAAGTTGCACCGTATTTTATCACGTGCCACATCTGACTAAGTTACAGGTTAAAAACATATTTTTCTCACTCAAACTAATCACACATTCAGAAGCAACCGTTATCAGTATGAATATGATTGTCCCAACATATTTCATGGCTTTAATTATTTACTTCACCATTCTGTACATTTACTGTATGGGAGTTGTTTATGCTTTATTTTGGGCTGACTGATGAGTGCACTGTTTAAAACACTGTAGATTGTAAGCATTTATCCAATGAATACAATAACAATACTTCATAATAATAATGCTCCCATCTACTGTAAAGTTTGTCCAAAAAAGCTTGCTGCAACTCTAATATTTAGCAACCTAGGCCCTGCCTTCACAAATAGGTCATGCCTTTAGCACTTACTAAAATAGCAGGCCTACTTTTTCCAAAACAACTTATTTTTCCACATCATGGTGTCAAAACCACATGTAGCCTTTACTGTCACAACCGCTCAAACTCAACTGAGGCACGAGAGCCATGAAGGGCCACAAACCCAACATGCACTTAAACACTTTAACCTCTAACAATTTCTTGTGGAAGAACATTTTAGAGTTTCCTGTTTTCCCCTCCCCATATACTGTATACACACTTTCTTTTAATTTATGTATACCTAGTCCTTCAGAGGATGATCACATATTTCATCACTACAATGGCACTGACTCCATGACCTCATTTTGGTCATCACTAATCTCAACACTTTACATATGACAGACCTCTTGTCGTGCAGAAATATTTGCATGCTACTGCGAGCGAGTTTGAGCCCTAACATGCTTCTCAGAAAGTGCATGGAGGGGTTAACTACACAGGGTGTGATGGAAACAGTTTGACGCATTGCATTTTTGCTGTTTTCATAATCTTTCTTAAACCCATGCAAAGCAGGAGATTTGCTCCCCTTTTCGCCAGCCTGTGACGACACAGGCTTGGAAGATTATTCTCCAGTTGCAACTTTTGCTGATTAAAAGTGCCCTGTACCATGTGCAGTATTAGCAGGAGGGTTACAAGTACGCTGTAATTGCTGGTGTGCTTCACAGACTGCTGTGGATGCAGTGTGAAAGACAGATTGAGAGACGGAAGCGTATTATGTTGTGGTGTGTTGCTGTAGTCAGATTATTCTGCTGCTTTGGGATATTTGAGCAAGTCTGTGGTCTACCTGGTGTGAGATGTGTGTCTATCAACTGTGGAGCAGCTGAATAGATCAGAAAGTGCTGCAAAATCTCACATGACTTATCTGCTTTGTACTGTACAGACAGCCACAACACAATTGTGTCTCTGCGTGCAGTTTTGTGACATACGGTCCTTCACAATAGTCCTTAACTCCCACTCGCATTGGTCTGTTGAGGGTAGTAGTTGTGATGAACTTGTCATCATTTTCTGTCAATGAAATCTTACCAGAGTTTCTCAGCCTTTTCTACTCCGTAACATGACCCCATTTCTGTTACAAAAGAATTCTCATGACTCAAAGTTGTCATGTGGCATGTGGCATACTTTCATGAGCAAAGGCTCAAACATATATTCCAAACATTATGGCATATTTAAGATATATTAATTTTCATCTATAATAGAAATATCAGTATACACTCAGTTGCCAGTTTATTTGGCACACCTTGCTGAAACTATTGCAGTCCAATACAACAGCTCTGCAATAAATCCTCCATTCATGAAATTTATAATGTTCGTTTTTTTTTTTAAACAGTTTTAGAGGCGGTGGTGATTTAACTTTGTGGTCATTCTGGACGCTGCAGTTTTTTTGTGCTTAAACTTTGTCTCTTATTTACTCACTACACTGTATTGTCTATATGAAAGCAGCTTACCATGTCACAACTACAGTACAGTACAGTATAGTAGCTCAACCTACACTCGCATCTGTGCTCTGTTTTAATCCAGTTTAATCCCACATTTACTTTTAGTATCTGTACAATGATTAGTGCTTTCACTAGCTTGTACAATGCAAAGGTACGGCACTATAAACATCACCCCAGAAATTGAGAAGATGATAGGCTAAATATTATTGTGATACAGGGCTGAAGCCCCACTTACATTTGATAACTGGCTGTTTCACATCATTTAATTGACAGAAAAATATATGGTAGAGCTGGGTATCAGTACTCAATACCTTTTTAAGGTATCTTCTGAAATAACCCAGTACCAAGTAGTATCGAAGCTTCTCCAGTCAAATGATACTCACATTCGATCCTTTTTGTACCCAGATCTAGAAAAAAAAGACTATTTGTCTGGATTTGCTCACACTCGCAGCCAATCACCGCAGGCATTCTTCGATTTAATGCGACGTGTGATTGGCCCATACAGTCTGTGGGGTGGAGAAGTCGAGCACGTCGTATTTCACGGAGTTTGCAGTTCACAATGTAATGTATTTGTGTAAAAACAATTTGGATGGGAAGGAGTGGTGGTGGCTTTTTACACAACTGAAGGCTTTCATTCACATGATGGGTATCGAATGAAGTAGAAAAGTATCAAATTAAGTACTCTATTGGTATTAGCCCTGATAGATGGCAAATATTTTGATAATCAATTAATCATTTCACAAATTTTTCTAGTAGTGAAAAAATGCTACAAATTCTCAGGTTTCAGCTTCTCAAATGGGAGGATTTGCTGCTTTTTGTAATCATATATCATTGCAAACTGCTATCTTTGGGTTTTGGACTTTTTGTCGGGAAAAAAAAGACATTAGAAGCTGCTACTTTTGGCTGTCTTAAATTGTGATGGACATTTTAATGTTTTTTTAGTTTCAGCTCTAGTCTGCACACACACACACACAAAGTGAATTTATGAAAAAATGGAAGGAGAGTTATTCTTAGAAAAACAATTGCACCAAATACTTGAATTAATAGACCTGAAGGTGAACACTCAACACCATGTCGGACACATCCTAACCAGTTGTTGTTATTTGTGTAATGTTCCTTTATTGAACAGATAACCCCCTTTAACCCCGTGAAGTCATCAAAGCTGTATCTGTGTGTGTGCCTCTTCTCTGTAGTCTTGGCCTTGGGAGGTTGAGCTGCTCTTCCTTGTGCCCCAACAGTATCGTGCTCACTTCTGCTGCACAGGGCTGAAAGTGGGTCTTTGACTTGCCTGATAGCTTTTGACAGCTCACTCTCATCCCCGGTGGATCAATGGAGCTCAGCGCTCTTCATTAGAAACATCAATGTACCGCACATTCCCACAGGCTCAGCAACAACCCACCAGCCCAGTCAGAGAGTGAAGCTTCATTTTGTTATTCTCCAGAAGATCCTTCTTGACTTCTGTGTGACATTTTATTTTCTTCAGCTGAAGAATATTGTGGGAAAATGGTGAAAGTGAAATACCTTATTTGTTTCCCATTAATCGATACTTGACATATGAATATATAACAACATGCAATGGTCGAACATCACCTTAAATGTGAATAAAACATGATTATTGGGGCCGCACGCCCTATAAACAGAGGGTAAAATCTTTGCCACAGTGGCTGTAGGTTCGACTCTCTTTGCTGCATGTCGTCCCCTCTCTCTCACACATTTCCTGTCTGCCTTTCTGCTGTACTATCAAAGGCAAAAAGCCAAAAAATAATCTTAAAAAACCCCCAACATGATTATTGTTTCGGTTTGTATCACATAGAATAACAAATATTTGTAACACTTCTTATTCTGTTTGACTGCTGCAAAATCCATATCTTGCCAAACTCTGATCTTCAGTCTTAAAAAAGTCTTTAACAAGGCGATAAATCACGGTGGTCGGACAACTACAGTGCAGTTTTAGCCTACTTCTTTTGAGTCGGGCATGAAGGATGAAATCTTGTTAATCATTCCTATTTGTGCTGAAATGATGAGTTAAATGACAAGTTTGATAATTACTGAATCTTTGTTATTTTTTCAATTGAATGCCAAACATTCACCGGCTCCAACTTCCAAGATTTGCTGCTTTTCTGTGTTTTTATAAGATTCTAAATTTAATATATTTAGGTTTAAGACCATTAATTGGACACAAGTTATTGAGGCTCTGTGAAATCATTATGATGTCTAAACGATTAATCAGTTTGTTTTTTGAAAAAGTAATTAACAGATTAATAGGTAATAGGTATGTCATTTTCTGCCGCGAGGGGTCTCTCAATCAAAACAATAACAAAACACGGAATTTGGTGACATTGTGAAGTAGCGTGGGGTCATGGGAGTTGTTGTCTTCACCATCATTGCAGTGAGAATTTTACAGAGGTCTCCTCCTCTCAAAAACAAATGCACCAGGTGATTAGAACTTGTAAAAACACTGGATAAAGTCGTTTCATGTTAAAAATCAGTGTTTTTCTGACGTTGGAGGGGCTGCGAGCCGAGCTGCCGCTAACATTTTACTCAGCTTGCTTCTCTGATAACTTAAGATCCAGATGTCCGATTACTAAAATCCTTCATCCGTTTAAAATATATAGTTAAAAACGACCAAGATCTAAAAAGTGTATCATATAAATGTGGCTTAAAACTGGATAAAAAGTCAATTTATGACAGCTTCTGACAAGCACAACAGTGACATAATGCAAAGGAGATATGATGCCACTGACAGGCAACCAAATGTAATGGACCGTTACCTTGAATAAAATTACATATTTCTCTGGGTTGTTGTTGGAAACATTTGGGATAATGTATACAACTCAACAAAATATATACGTCGTTTTTAGACATTTTAATGTTGCATATTATACCTTTAATTCAGTCACGAAGATCATCTTGGAAAGCAATTTATAGATTTGTACCTCAATACTATTTCAAAAGGAAAATCATTAGGTGACATAGTTTATGCTGTATTTCATCATACATAAGAAAAGCTGCTTATTGAAATAAGAAGCATTTTTCATAAGCTCATTTCTCTTGCTGAAATAAGCTCATTGTTATTTAACAAGGAGTATACTAGCAGCATATTTTTCACCTTACATTTTTTTTCTATTAAATGCATAAGCTAATTAAAAATGTGATGCTTGAATTAATTCTTTCAAGAGTTTAAAATGCCCCCCGAGCAATCCTGCACTACTTTGCCTGCAACTGGCAAACGCTGGTCTGTCTGGTTGTTGTTTATATTCAAATGGGGGAAACTTGAATATGATACAAGTGAACGCTCTGAAGAAGTTTTCTATGTGTCGATGCGGGCTGCAGGGTTCATTGTAAACACAAGTGTTGCGTCAGCAAACGCTTGAAATGATGGCATCACACATATGAAATGTTGTTATGTGCAACAAGAAACAAAAAAAAAGCACACATAGTGGAGACACTGGAGATGGTAGTTGGTCACAGAGGTTGTTGTCATGATGATAGTGGAGACAGCATGAGCCAATGGCTGCTGTACTGTCATCATCTGCTTTTTGATTGGCTCTCTGACAATTTACACAGCTAATCACTGAAGGAATCCAGCCCACCTGTTAGTCACACAGACACACACGCACACACACACACACACACTTACACACAAAGAGAAATGCATTCATACACACGTTCAGCTGTCACACTGGGAAAAGCAGTGTGTGTTTCAGTGTCTCTCTCTCTGGTCTAATCATCAATAATGCATGGCTTTGGGAGGATGAAAGGCTGTTTTGGCTTGAGGCGTGTGTCTCATATGGAGAGAGAGACATCAGCACTGGTAGTTCTAACTGTACATCCATAGACAAAGTGAATGCTCCTTCACGTGGCTGTCCTCAGTAGAACTGCTTATCAAGCTGAGATTGGACTGATGTCAGGCTAAATGTTTAAATTAGTTAATTCATTCAGGAAGTAGTTTTTTATGTCTTCATTTAGGGCTGCACGATACGAGGAAAATACGCGATATGCGATAACATTGTTGAATATTGCGATAACGATATTACTTGCGATAAATAATAAGTAATATCAGTTCTGCCTTTCTGTTGCTTTCAGTATACTGCTGAAATACAAGAAATTGCTTGTTGAATTTTTAAAAAATGGAAAGGAAGTTATTTCTGACATTTTATGTTCAGATATGTTGCAGTCTTTCGCGATCTGTTTATTGCGAAAGTTGATAATGCGATAAAAAACGATACATTGTGCAGCCCTATCTTCATTATAGTCTTTTGTTGTGAATTGAGGATCTAAGAATAGCATGTGTTGTGTGTTGCACATCGGGATGCATGATATATATTGCTAGCAATAAATGATCGACCGATAATGGGAAATGTATATTATGTATTATTCTGATAATAAAAATATAGCTGATAAATTATTGGCCCGTAATATGATGCCAAATATGTAAGCGCAGCATCTGCACATTCTGATACAGTAGGTGGCGGTATGCAGTAAAGTTAGTTCGCAATCCGCCAATAAACACGTATTGAGTATACACTGATAGTTTTTGACAGATTATGTCAAAGCATTTCATTTGAATTCATATGCAAAACACTCAATAAAATAATAATACATTTTAAAATATTTATTTATATTTGTATAGCACCTCTCAAGACAGATATCACAAAGTGCTTCAGAATAAAAACCGCAAGTAAAATACAACAATAGACATGAAATACAGAAATCAAGCCAAATATGTAAAATACACTCAAAAACTAAGTAAAAGCAAGTCGAAACAAATGGGTCTTGAGCTGCTTTTTAAAAGCAAAGGTGAAGTTTTTTTATGTAGCCTATTTTACTTTGGTTAGATCAGAGCTATTGAATATTAAATCACTACATCTTAGCCATTCTTACCCCCAGGTGTGCATAAACTACAGGTGATAAACTCCTTTTTAAAATACAAAAATGTGAAATTATTGGTTATCTTATTGCTATCGGCCATGAGGAGCAGGTTATTATAGATATCGGTTGAAAAAAAATGCATCCCTAGTTGTACATATTGTAAAGCGTTATTGTAAAGATGTTATTTGGGGTTATATATATATAAAGATTAGACTTGACTTTTGGTGCAGCCTCATTTACATCACAGTTGCTGATTACTAATTTCTAAAAGTAAGTAATAAAAGGTATCGAGTCGTCAAAGTTTTAAGATTTCACTTTGTGATCATTTAATCTGTTTCAGGTGTAGTTTAGTCTTAAAACTCATGGTGTGGTTTAGCATTGATTTTAGGAACATTTCAAGGTACTTCTGTGCTTAATCCAAGATGTAGCCTACTGCTGTGTTACAACTCCTTTTACCCATAATGTGGATTCATGATGCAATACTTCATCTCACACAGCCTTACCTGACTTCAAGTTGGGGCTCAAAGCTGCCAGTTGAGCAGACAAACCATTGGATGCTTATTTGCATGACAAACAATAGAGATCATGCACAGCTGGTAGCAAGGGCGCGTGTCACTGTAAAGAATTAGCAGCAGCTGTTTAGCTGACACAGATATTAAATCAGCAGTCCCCTTAGCTTTAAGTGTTGCACTTATTTTTGTGGTGATTAAAGTTACTGAACAGTGTGTATATTGTGGAGAAACTTCTCTTTTCTTTCTCATTTTCCTGCGAACCCTTTGGTTATAGACATTCATATATAAATACAGTTGTGTGTGTGTGTGTGTGTGTGTGTGTGTGTGTGTGTGTGTGTGTGTTTGCTATGAGTATACGGATGTGGGAGTGCACGCAACAGCCCTTTGAAGTTCCTCATTCACTCTATACTCCTCTTCCCCATGTCTCATCGCTCTTTGAAGACCATGTAGCCATGATTATTAAAGCTGCCCTCTTTCCACTTCAAACGTATGGAATGAATATGGATATGATATGACACCAAACTTTCCACCGACACCCTTCACTCCACTCCCGCCCTGCTGTGTGGTGAAGTTTGATCGGCCCTGCCATCTTAAACAACCTCTGTGGGAGCTAAACATGTCATTCAGTGACTTGTCTTCGAGTTGAGGTGTGAGCGATTTGGAGTAGTTATGATACAGAGCTGCACATTGTAGCTTATTTCTTATTTTATCCCTAAAGCTTGTCATACTGCCCTTTTTCTGGCATCACCTCAGGTGCTCTGTGTCAACTAGGGATGTTAATAATTAACCGTTTAACCGTTAACCAACATTAAGAATTTTGACTGATTATTACGATCAGTTAAACAATATTATTAGAAAACAAATTAAAAGGTAATTAAAAGAAAGGTTTGTTGACTGTCTGTCTGAGTCGAGTTATAATGGAGCAGTCTGGTGCATGAAGAGGTCTGTATGTTTACACTGTAGCAGTCTTTTACAGGACATTTAATGAAGCTAAACATAGTGGAGGTAGTCCCTTATGAATGCATAATCTTTAAGCTTGTTTTCCGTAGGCTATATATATTATTTTAAATTTAAATGAATGAAAATGAAATGCCTTATTATCCCAGGTGAATTGGGACTCGGACTTGGGCTTGTCGGTTAACAGTTAATGATCGGTTAACAAGGGCTGGCTATCGGTCAGAAAAAAAGATGGTTAGGAAAAACTACAGTTAGGAAATAACAGCGTTTGGGTTAAAAGTAACTACTTCTCT
This sequence comes from Heterobranchus longifilis, assembly GCA_028570985.1. Taxonomy (NCBI): domain Eukaryota; kingdom Metazoa; phylum Chordata; class Actinopteri; order Siluriformes; family Clariidae; genus Heterobranchus; species Heterobranchus longifilis. The sequence goes on along the minus strand of JAOVVB010169489.1, from coordinate 2,007 downwards.
ATGTAACTACTGGGCACAGTTACATGGTGATGCAGTTACGTGCTGACGCATTTACGTGCTGACGTAAAACGAGACGTATCTACACACAGAAGTTAACTTGCAGGTTAACTTAAAATAACGACAACTTTTATTTTCAAACGGGACACAAACACCAGTCTCCTGGGAGAAAGTCCTTTTGTTTGTTTGACCCATCCAACACCCCTCCTGCCTGCCCCAAATAGCCTACTTAGTCTTTATATTGCGTCGCCTCCCGGTGCACAATTATGTGGGTTATCTACGAATTAGACTGCATTACTTTTCGTAGGTATACAGTAACTATGAACAGTGAATGAGAACAGCCTGTCTGTGTCCTTAGCCAGCTTTGTAAAAGGTTTCTAAATATCATCTGCTCGTTTCATCCCCCAACCATATCATTTATTACATGGTAATTTGCATTCATCGTCTCTCTCTCACAGTGTCCTCCAGCCTCGGGGTATTTTCAAGGGTGTCATGATAACATTAGCTTAAGGTGGTTTTGCATGCATGCCTTAGCTTAGCCCATAAACTACATATTGATAACACTAATGCCTTTTCCAAAGCATACCATATGTTTTTATACCTTGCTCTGATCTCAGCGTGCCCTTGAACACAAAGAACATTGCTCGCAACTGTGGCACAATGGGATGATAATGCTACTTTGACAAAATTATTTGAAGTCCCCCCCACTTAAAAAATATGCTCATCATTAATTCACAGAAGGATGCATGTGCAGAGTTTGACACCAGAAGGCTGTTTTCACATTCCTCTGCTGAGGGGGGGGGGGGTCTCTGTGCTCACCTTAAAGGTATACTATGCAGGATTTTCCTAAAAACAATGTATAGACTCATACAAAAAGAATCCCTCTCAATCATGACTCATGAGTGACCTACTGCTAGTGTGTAACAGATATCTGCAGAGACCCTGCCCTCTGTCTGTATTTAGGGCAAAGCCCTATTGTATTTGCTGTGTTTCTTATTATTATTATTTCAAACCTTCAAACACATTTTTGAGGGGCTTGCAGTGCTTACAAAGTGACAAAACATTGCACACATATCAGGACTGGTGCAGAATCATGCATGGGTGTGGCAAATTGCTCGCTAGCGCAAGTTAATAAACGTTAATTCACCGGAAGGAGACAGACAGCCATCCGTTCCAGTGTGTAGTCTGCAACACACACTGACGTGCGTTGTCACCATAACAACTAACAACAATCACCATTTTGTTTTGTACTCGACAAATGACCACCGAAAACAGCTCGCTGACCCTTCTATCCAAATGTAATTGCTGTGGAGCTAACAAAACTAACAAACAAATTAACCGATCATGGCAGCAGTAGATCAGCAACTCCTGTGTTTTGCAAGGTAAAATTAGATGTCAATGGGAGTCTGGTGGCTTTGAAGAGAGCGATGTAACAGCTTCAGTTCCCCGTGGTAAAGGGCTGTCTGACAGCAAGGTAAAATGGTGAAAATATTCTAAATATAGCGTACACTTAAACTGATATTGATTTTTTTTAGGTGGGCCTTTTTTAGGGTGCTAAATTACATTTAGCTGCTGCCCTCATCCACAGCAGTACATTGCTTAGCTTCTGTGTCGGGACTCCTGTCTGCTTCTTTAAACTGGGGAGTGTACTGACTGCCAACTACTGTAAGTAATCTGGGTTTATGCAGGAATTAAGTTAAATTTAATACCTTTTCAGACTATTTCCATAAATTTTAAAGTCCTCATCCAGACATGCTTTAAAGTATGCAAAAAATACTATGTTATGATTCATATTTTGTTTAACATGGTTTTCCTACATAAGAAAGTATTTAAAATCCTCCTCCAGATGCGATTTAAAGTATGTAAAAATACTCTGCTATGATTAATACTTTGTTTAACATATTTTTCCCACTAAAAAAAGTTTTAAAAAATATATGAAAAGGGGCTGGAAGCACATCTACTCTTCTCCCTCATTAAGAAATTCTGGATCTGGCCTCAAGCCCCGCCCAC